>PISX010003702.1:0-12562 GCA_004024625.1 Mellivora capensis
TTAAAAAGCTAGTGCACAGGGTGAACTTGGGTGGCTTGGGCGGTTGGGCTTGGACACTTGACTTCAGCTCAGGTCATGATCTGAAGGTCCTGAGATATAGTTATGTGGGGCTCCATGCTCAGCAGGGAGTCTGCTTCAGGATTCTCTCTCCTTCTGCCCCTCTGACCTCATCTAAAACACATAAATAAATCCTAAAAAAAAAAAAAGCTGATGTCCAGGTAATCAGGCAATAAATCAAGAAAATCACTGCATTGTCATCATCAGACCAAATTGTTCATGTGCACATGGAAGAAATGGAAGAAATTCTTTCATTATTCTGAATATTTTACAAACATTTAATTCTGGCTAGCAAAAAAATCTGAATATGTTCAACTTATTCTTTTATTCTTGATTCGTTCGTTCTGACCAAGTTTAGAAAACCAGAAAAGCAATTTGCTATCACACTTCAAATAGCCCACAGTATTCATTTCTCCAACAAAAACTCCCAAATCACTGTTAAAACTATATCCAACAGAAACAGACAAAATTAGTCAAAGAAACAATTGTCAAACCTATGATATAAGAAACTTTTTTTTATTCTTAGATACTTCTTTATTAAGTAAATTGTTCTGTTTGGGAAGTATAGGTCTAGACGCTAAGTCCATTTAGAAAGGAGCTTGGAATTTTACCTCCATGAATGGACTAATTAGACATTTGATAATACAATGGAAATTATTATCACCAGGATCTCTGGAAACAGTAAATACAACTGTGCAAGGATTTCCAGCTTTGTAAAGGGGGCAAGGATACTACAGTTGTGGGGAGAAAAAACTCCACTCTCTTTCTACCATCTAAAAAATATATACAGTAAGAAATAATGGTGAACAAAAGGAAGGAAGAACTAAGTAACAGAAGGATTCCTTCAATATATTGCTTGTTAAGAAACTAATGTTTAGAGTGGATAAACTTGTTTAAGACTTTCCTGTGTATTATGTTAAGACATCCCAGAAAATAAAATGGTAAATCCTAATTCATCTGAGTTAATAAACATCAAATTTTCAAGTCGCTCCTGTGGGAAACTTGAGTAGTCCCAGCTCCAAAGTCTGTCCAAACAGAAGGACAGAATATATGCAAGACAGCATGGCCAAAAAAGTTCTCTCTAGGAAACAAAGCTGAAGAGGAGAAAATGGAATTTCCAAAGGGGCATCTGATTAAATGAAAAGAGCCAGGACAGATAGAAACACACAGGATACATAATGGTTATTTTGATCCAGTGTATATTAGCCACAGAGGGAAAAGGGCTTTATATTGTTATACTTACTCCTATCCAACAAAGTCTAAAGGTTTCTAGGTCACCATGTACCCAGTTTTATCAAAGTCACTTTCAGAAGTCACATAACTATATAATTTGTCTTTTGGCTGAAGTTAATCAAATAAACTAGGAGGTCTTTGAGGATCAGGTTGACTGTGACCTGGATGTATTCATTCTCCATTGCTTGTTCAATGAGGGAACTATTAAGTCCTAGGCAGTCTTAAAAATAACAGAAGGAACATTTTCGCCAGAACCTATATATTAGTTGGGGGTGGGAGGGAATAACCATTTTCAGATGGCTTTTCTTTCCAACAATCAATTACACTCATTATATTTTGATGTTAGACTTTCAACCTGGCCAACATTTATAGGGATGAGAATAGAAAAGCTACAATGACTGGTCACAAACCCCACTGACTGAGAAGAAAGAATAATCTATAAAAATATGGTGAAATTCACACATCTATATTAGGCTATTAGGGATATCCAACTCTGATCTGGAGAATCAAAGATAAATTGCCCTGAGTGTCAAGATTTATGAGAAAGCCCCCCCCCCCATCAGACTACAAGAAATGATGATACCTGGAAAAAATCATTCCCTGTGATATTAGACCAAAAAAAATAGATGAACGACTTAAAAAACTAGTTCTTCCTTTTTTAGTGTCATCTGTGCATTATTATTGACTCCCTCAAACTACTGAGTTTAAGATGAGTAACATTTAGATTAAATTACATGAACCATAATATATTTGATTACAATTATCCACTCATTTATCTTGGTTTGTGCTTAATCTCCTAAGACTTCACTTATGCAGGATCAGAAATGTTTAATCATTTGTGTATAAATCGTGTTTTTACTTTTTTAAACTTTTCTCAAAGCTATATATGCACATACCGAGTCAAAGAGCCCTCCAAGTTATTCAAGCACGTATTTTAAGGAGTCATATAATTCCACATGGCTTACCAAGAAAACAGCTCCCTTACCCCTTCACCTCCATCTCATTCTCCAGGCAACAATTTCAATTTCCTTCTATTGAGACCAGCCAATCCCAATTTTCCGTTTTAGGAATAATTTATGAATTTGGCACTATGCAGGCTGAGGACTGACTTCTTTTTCTGTACCAGTACCTGGAGGCATGCTTCTTATTTCTCCATTCTCCCAATATTCTACATCACCATTGTGACTGGTTAGCTCTTTAGTACCAAGCCATGAAGTATACTATGGTGACTTGAAACTTTTTCTCCCTGGAATCTTCTACTATTTGGTTGCTTGGTTTTCTGTGTACTTATAATTAATTCAACTCTCATATGTCCCCTGTTTGTGTAACTCTTGTGTCATTAAGTTGAAACACTTAGGTATATTCTATTAACTTTATCTTTAGGATGAAACTTTCCTGAAGCCTCCTGACCTAGTCCCATAAGTACTGCTTTCCTTCTGGGTCTATTGCCCATCGTCCTAAGAGCTTTTGGACCATAATCCTGGGGACTCCCTGAATGTCTCTTGTGTATTTCACATTTCTTTTTCTTACCCTCTGGATGCCTTCTTGTTCTAGTGGAACCCATCTTCCAGTAGCTTCCATATGAAGGATGAATGGACCTTGATTCACTGTTGCCTTGCTTCAAATATTTCTATGAGAAATCAATTCCATTTCATCTCATCATTTTAAACTGTTTTCTTTTTTCCTATTAGTAATTAGAATTTCTTCTAAATGTTCTAAGATACCACAATGATATACTCCTGTGTTTTTGTTTCATTTATTTTTATAAGGCATCTCTGTGGACATTTTCAATATGGAAACTTAGGTCATTCAGGTCTGGAAATTTTTCTTGAACTATTTTTGACAATTTCTCCCTTTTGTTTTCTTTATTCTCTCTTCCTAATTTCCTATTTTATGAAAGTTTGTGTTCCAGGGTTAATCCTGTAGCTTTTGTATCCTTTTGTTCCCATTAATATATCTGCCTTTTTATCTATTTTGTGGAATATTACTTTATCTTTCAAAATATTTTACTATCTTTCATTTGTACTATTATATATTCAGCTCCCATAAACTCATTTTATTCTCTGACTGCTTTCTTTTTGTTTTCCTATTCTCTTCCATCATTTTTTTTTCAAATTATTTTAGTTTATGCTTTATTTTTATTGCTAATGTCAGTTTTGAGACAGTGGTTTCCTATTGTTTATTAAGGTTTGTCTTTATCACATGGGGTTTCTTAAGCTCTCTGGTGAGACTGGGTTGTCAAGTCATACATAAATGTAGAACAAAAAGAGCTGCTTGGTAGTTTTGCACAAGAATGGAGATTTCACTCATGAATTTCACTCAAAGATCCAGGCTGTAGTGGAAGGAAAACTTGAGGAGAATTAGAAGTCTGTGCAAGATACCTACCTCACAGGAGACCTGTATAGTCTCTATGTTAAGGGCACACTAACTTTCTAAAACAGGAGAGGAGAGGATGATCCTACTGGCAAAGGTGGCTTGACAAAATTAAGGGTTTGATTATCTCAACTGCATCAGAATCTGCTCTCATTTTACCATCTCAATTTTTCAGGAATCCAATCTTTCATAATCAATGCCCCAACGTTAACCTAAGAGACTAGGGAGAGTGGGGATTCATCTTTCATTATTATTTAACTCTAAGATTAGATTTTGAGTTTGGTTTTCAGAAATTCTGATCCTATATGTCTAGGAAAGAGATATTTCTTTTCTTTTCTTTTTTTAAAGATTTTATTTATTTATTTTATTTATTTGACACAAAGAAAGAGATCACAAGTAGGCAGAGAGGCAGGCAGAAAGGGAGAGAGGAGGAAGCAGGCTCCCTCCTGAGCAGAGAGCCAGATGCGGGCCTCCATCCCAGGACCCTGAGATCATGACCTGAGCTGAAGGCAGAGGCTTTAACCCACTGAGCCACCCAGGCGCCCAAGATATTTCTTTTAGGGCAATCATAAAAACTGTGGCCTTTTACTTAGATGACCTTGAACTCAAATTTTCTTTCTCTGAGTTGGTTTCTTTTAGAAATAATCAGCAAAACATTCTACTTCTTATGTTCACTAAAAAGCTTTATGGTGACCACTACATGATCAACCAACAATTACTTTCTATCAGCCTTTGAGTACAGATAATTCAAGGTGATGATCTCAAGGTGATGATTGAAGTAAACCTTTTACCACCAAACGCCATGACCATGAAAGAGACATATAAACAGGTTTGGGAGAAGGTGAACTCAGGTTCCCTTTTAAGTGGTATGGTTTACGGGATAGTGAAAATGAATAAAGAGGTAATATAAGGACAAAACAGCAAAGATTACAGGACATTTGCTTCATGGTTAAAATACATGTTACATTTATTTTAAAAACTTTTAAGGACATTCATATTTATATGAATTTACACTTGTATCTTACAGTTTTTGTATAACTGATAAAGGCAATGACTTCAGTTAATATAAGAAGTGCATTTAAATTCTGAACAAATTTTGTCAAATTTTGATGAACTTCTGTATATTCTGTTTCCAAACAAAATTTAAATTTCTTTTTACTAATGATCCAGTAACATCTTATTCTTCTGAAAATCTTCTTGCTTGATTTAAACTCTGATCCTTTTCACTTTGTTTCGTTATTTCATATATTTTACCTGTCATAATCCCTGGATGGACAAATTGGCCTTTACTACCGCCTTCCCACAATGTTTCCCAAAAAGATTTTGAAGACAGTTATTTAGGTAAATGCATCTGTAGGGGTGCCTGGGTGGCTCAGTGGGTAAAAGCCTCTGCCTTCAGCCCAGGTCATGATCCCAGGGTCCTGGGATCAAGCCCAGCATCAGGCTCTCTCCTCAGGAGGGAGCCTGCTTCCTCCTCTCTCCCTCTCTGCCTGCCTCTCTGCCTACTTATGATCTCTGTCTGTCAAATAAATAGATAAAATCTTAAAAAAAAATAGATAAATGCATCTGTAATAAAGGCCTTGAGCTCTTTTAATGAATTTGACTCACATGCTGAAATTTTGGGGGGCACCTGGGTGGCTCAGTTGGTAAGCATCTGATTCTTGATTTTGGCTCAGGTCATGATCTCGGGGTGATAAGGTTGATCTCCATGCTCAGGAGGGAGTCTGCTTGAAATTCTTTCATTTTCCCTCTGTCCCTCCTCCCTGTCTCTCTGTCTCTGTCTCTCTCCCTCTAAAATAAATAAATATTTTTAATTTCTCGAGGAATATCCACACTGTTCTCCAAAGTGGCTGCACCAACTTGCATTCCCACCAACATTGTAAGAGGGTTCCCCTTTCTCCACATCCTTTCCAACACATGTTTTTTCCTGTCTTGCTAATTTTGGCCATTCTAACTGGTGTAAGGTGGTATCTCAATGTGGTTTTAATTTGAATCTCCCTGATAGCTAGTGATGATGAACATTTTTTCATGTCTCTGATAGCCATTTGGTATGTCTTCATTGGAGAAGTGTCTGTTCATATCTTCTGCTCATTTTTTTATATGATTATCTGTTTTGTGTGTGTTGAGTTTGAAAAGTTCTTTATAAATCCTGGATATCAACCTTTTGTCTGTTTTGTCATTTGCAAATATCTTATCCCATTGCCTCTTTGTTTTGTTGACTGTTTCCTTTGCTGTGCAGAAGCTTTTGATCTTGATGAAGTCCCAAAAGTTCATTTTCACTTTTGTTTCCTTTGCCTTTGGAGACATATCTTGAAAGAAGTTGCTGTGGCTTATATCGAAGAGGTTACTGCCTATGTTCTCCTCTAGGATTCTGATGGATTCCTGTCTCATGTTGAGGTCTTTTATCCATTTCGAGTTTATCTTTTTGTGTGTGTGTGTGTATGGTGTAAGAGAATGGTCGAGTTTCATTCTTCTACATGTAGCTGTTCAATTTTCCCAGCACCATTTATTGAAGAGACTTTTTTCCCACTGTATATTTTTTCTTGCTTTGTCGAAGATTATTTGACCATAGAGTTGAGGTTCCATATCTGGGCTCTCTACTCTGTTCCACTGGTCTATGTGTCTGTTTTTATGCCAGTACCATGTTGTCTGGGTGATCACAGCTTTGTAGTAAAGCTTGAAATCAGGTAACGTGATGCCACCAGTTTTATTTTTGTTTTTCAACATTTCCTTAGCAATTCGGGGTCTCTTCTGATTCCATACAAATTTTAGGATTATTTGCTCCAACTCTTCGAAAAATACTGGTGGAATTTTGATCGGAATGGCACGCATTGCATGGAGCACTGGGTGTGTTGTAAAACTATGAATTCTGTTACGCTGAAAAGAAATGAAATTAAAAAAATAAAAGTATAGATTGCTCTAGGCAGTATAGACATTTTAACAATGTTTATTCTTCTGATCCAAGAGCGTGGAATGGTCTTCCATCTTTCTGTGTCTTCTTCAATTTCCTTCATGAGTGTTCTGTAGTTCCTCGAGTACAGATCCTTTACCTCTTTGGTTAGGTTTATTCCCAGGTATCTTATGGTTCTTGGTGCTATAGTAAATGGAATCAATTCTCTAATTTCCCTTTCTGCATTTTCATTGTTAGTGTATAAGAAAGTCACTGATTTCTGTACATTGACTTTGTATCCTGCCACATTACTGAATTGCTGTATGAGTTCTAGTAGTTTGGGGGTGGAGTCTTTTGGGTTTTCCATATAAAGAATCATGTCATCTGTGAAGAGAGAGAGTTTGACTTCTTATTTCCAAGAAATTAAAAATAGAGCTTCCCTATGGCCCTGCAATTGCACTACTGGGTATTTACCCCAAAGATACAGATGTAGTGAAAAGAAGGGCCATCTGTACTCCAATGTTTATAGCAGCAATGGCCACGGTCACCAAACTGTGGAAAGAACCAAGATGCCCATCAACGGACGAATGGATAAGGAAGATGTGGTCCATATACACTATGGAGTATTATGCCTCCATCAGAAAGGATGAATACCCAACTTTTGTATCAACATGGACGGGACTGGAAGAGATTATGCTGAGTGAAATAAGTCAAGCAGAGAGAGTTAATTATCATATGGTTTCACTTATTTGTGGAGCATAACAAATAACATGGAGGACATGGGGAGATGGAGAGGAGACGGGAGTTGAGGGAGATTGTAAGGGGAGGTGAACCACAAGAGACTATGGACTCTGAAAAACAACCTGAGGGTTTTGAAGGGGTGGGGGGTGGCAGGTTGGGGGAGCCAGGTTGTGGGTATTAAGGAGGGCATGTATTGCATGGAGCACTGGGTGTGGTGCAAAAACAATGAATATTGTTACGCTGAAAAGAAATTAAAAAAATCAAAATACAAGTTAAAAGAAATAAAATAAATAGATCTTAAAAACAAAAACCAAAAACCCAAATGTTGAAATTTTCTAAATGTTGAAATTTTCTATTCTGGCCAAACAAATGTTAGGTGAGTTGGGAGATATGATCTGTATTTATAATTCTTAAATAGCTTAAAATTTCTGATTTTGGTTATTAATTAATTAATTCTAATTAATGTTGATTTCTTTTGGGGGGAAATAAGATACAGAATTATCAGACACCAGAACAGTAATAAAATTCATTCAGTATCTATTACTGTGCTCCTCAAGTTTCCACTTGAAAGCTCCTTTAAAAGTCATGATAGATTGCTTTTTTCTTTTTTGATAAATTGCTTTTTAATGCATCTGTGAGAAAATTAAAATTCAATTAGTTTTTAAGTTGTAAGTGACCATTAAACTATGGGTTCAGCTCTAGAGAGATATATCTGGGTTTATAATTTTTCATAGCTACTGTTGTGGTCATTATCCTTGGAGCAAGGACTTTCCTCCACTAGTCTGTTGTTGAACACTAAGGTCCTGCCCCAACTTCACCACTCCCAGAACACATATGAAAGGAAGGAAGGTGGGAAGGTATTTTCCTTTTATGCAGATTTTTCTCAGAATATGGTGAGTTTTTGCCAACATAATAGTGAACATTCATAAAGTGCTTTCAAGTTTATCAGTATATTTACATGCACATTTAAGTATAAATTTTATCATAACTTTTTTTTAACAAAATAGAACACTGATTTATTAATTTATTCCTAAAATATAACTATTACATGGGCTAAAATACTTAGTTAGATTCAGTCAGCACATTCTCTTCTCTGTAGCACAGTTTCTTCTAATTATAATTAGAAGGTTATTAAAGCTACCTGGGGATAGAACAAGGGACATGAACTGAATGGTTTTCATTGCTATTTCCAACCAGCAGTGATAGTGGTGCACCCACTTTCATTGGAGGGGTGGAGTTACTAAGACAATGTCCTAAATTCATTCCCAAAGAGGGTGCTCTTCTCCATACTGGGCATTGCCAGTAAAATAACAGAACGTGTACAAATCCATCTTGATGCAAATGTTGATACCACTTGTCTCAAACAGCTTCCTCTGGTGGTGGCCCCCTTGGCTCTTTGTTTCCTATTACAGGCATGGACGCATTGACACCATTCTGTATGGAACAAGCCCAAGTTTTTGGCCTTCCTGTTAGAACCCACCAATGGACACTGATGCCTCTTTCTCTTCCAGTCAGGATGGTAAACATCCTCCAAATACCAACATTAACAGAGCACTGAGGACCTATAACCTGTTATTCAAAATATGCTTGAGACAGAATTATTAAGCCCATAGTCTCCCCTTTCAACAGCCCCATTTGGCCTGTATTTAATCCAATACCACTAATTATGGAAACTTCAGCTATGTTCCCCTTCTTAAGGATCCAATTACTCTTGCTGTAGAATTGATAGAAGACCTACAACTGGCCCGAGGAGTGTCCTGTGTGGTCACTGTTCTAGTTAATGTGTTCAATTCTGTTCTCATCAAATTCCAGTTTGATTTGGAAGTACAGGCAGTGTGGCTGGGAAACCACACCCCACAAGATCCAAGGCACAGCCTCACCTGTCAAGTTTCTGAGCGTCATTTGGTCATCTAGGTGCTGAGAGATTCTCCTGGTCATCAAACATCAATTACTCACTATTGAACCAATTGTTATACTCAGATAGGCACAATGCATACTAGGTCTTTTCATGTTCTCTCCTAATTCTTTGCCATCTATATGCAATCATCCACAATTCTGCCAGCTTCCATGGGATGAGGCTCAACAGTGCATTTTAGAAGCTGCCTAATTGGCATTCCAGCAAGCCTCAACTTTACTCCCACCTTACTCTACATCCTTGGTCACACTTGACTGCACCTCCTGGAAACTCTGGACCAAACATGAATCTATCTGACTTTCTATGGGGTCTTAGACTAAGTGCCCATCTCAGTGGCAGCCCAGTATATCCCGATTGAGTGCCAACTTTTGGCATCCTGTTGGGCTCTTTTGGAAACCCAGGTCTTAACCAGCCCCCATTCATTACTACTCTGTATTCAAGTTCCTACAATACCCTGGGCTAGACATGGCTCCCAACAGAAGGTCAGCAAATCTTCTGATGCCTTCTTGGTAAAATGGAAATTTTACCTTCAGGACAGGGCTCAAAATGACAACAAAGGTATTTCCAAATTACAGGAGAATGTGAATTCCACCGGGCTCAGCCCCTTGTCTGAGAGCCTTGTGGAATTGGGAATGGTACTCCCACTTCTTCCTCTTCTGGCTACTTGGTCCAACTGTCTGAGATGGGAGTCAGTGTTCATCACTGATGGCATCATAAACAATGAACTCACTGTCCAGCAGCCCCAGGCATCTCTCTGGTAGAGAAGGGCACTGCCAGCTCAGTCCAAATGGTGGAACTTGTGGCTGTTCAACTAACCCTTAAGAAGGTGGCCTTTTGTAAAGCCATATTTTCACAGACACCTGGGCTTTTGCTAATGGTCTTGCAGTTTGGTCTGGCCATTCCATCTGTTTTCAGAAATGCATAATTAACACACAGTCCAGACACAGATTCAGATGACATGTAAGCCATTCATCACTCCACTTTTTCAGGATATTTTTCAAAATGCTTTGCTGAATCTTACATCCTACTGGAGATCCATCTAGCTGCATTATGTTAGAAAATTTGTAAATAGCTGAAAAAAGAACCCAAAGACATCTTTATTTGCATCACAGCTAAAATATATAATTAGAACTCAAAGATCTGATACTCCAGTGAAGCTACATAGGAAATGATGAAATCCAGATGTGTGCCTCCAAATGCTATCTTGGGAGTAAATAAGACTGTCTTCAAGATCTTAGCGGAAATCATGAAGAATAAGTACAACCCCACTAATAACTATTTACTCTCCTCAGCAGCTGCTCTTTGAAACTGGATATTTCATGTTGCCAAAAGACAACAGACATTGGAGTGGAGACAAACAATTCCATGTATACTTATTTTTCCCAGCACATAGAATTAGGGAAAATGACCCAGAAAAATAACGGAATTAGAAATTCTCATTGTTCAAGTGTTAACAAAAGTATTGTTATAATTATTTTACATATTATTGTAGAAAATTTAGAAAACAAGAATATTAACAAAATTGTCTATAATCCCACAATCTACTGATCACCATGCTTTCTATACTTTCCTGCTGTTCTCCTTTTATGCATAATTCAAATCATTTTTTAAAATGTTTACTGTGTTTGCACAAGTATCTAGTTCCAGGAAAAAAATGTGTATCTTTACATGCTTCTTGACATTCTTTGTTATTGTGACTGAAGCAGCATGGTCTTCAGACAATGGAACGCTGGAGAAATTAGGAGCTTATCTGAGGTCACGGTAGTTAGGTACATGATCAGTGTGATAATTTATCTACATAATTCTTCATTTTCCTTCCTCTTGTTTTTACAGGAAAGAAGAGATTTGTAATGCACATTCTAAATGAATTCTAATGAGAGACAATCAATTTCTATGGCTTGAATCACCCAGGCTGTGGTACTATGTTACAGTGGCCCTAGCAAACTAATATAGCATGAGAGTTTGTTTTTAACTCTATTTCCCCAACATCTTCCATCCTGGCTTCCTGCCCTCATTAATTCTTGCCTTCCACAAATATTTACATCATATTGTGGGCCAAGTTCTAGAGATACAATGTTTAAGAGTCCATGACCTTCCTCTCATAGAACCATAGGTGGTAGGAAAAGACAAGCAGCTAAATGAACAACTATTAAGTGTGACAGATGAATTTTCAAGCTTCATTCATGCTGTTTTCCACCACATCTTTAGTGTCTCGCTCTTGGAATAATCCACAGTTGGCACTAAGTAAATACTTGTTGAATGAATGAAGGAATGCCCAGAAGGGGAGCAACCAAATTAGACTTGTGGGTCAGAGAGACTTCCAAGAGAAGGAGATATTTAAGCTGAATGTATAGGCAGACAAGTTAGATGGGTGAAGGCATAGATAACCACATAGGAAAATAAAATAACCAAATGCATAACCCATAAAAAAAATAAAACAACCAGTCATGAAGCTGACATTCTCTACAGTTGTACAGTAACCCCAAAATAAAGGCATATAAGATATCAGGTTAGCTAGATGAATATCTACTAGAAGTTAAAAGTCTTCTTTAATTTGCATACTCAACCTGCAATTCTGGTACAACCTAAGTAAAGAAGCTCGGCCAGCCCTCAGGAGGTAGTGAGAAAGCCAAGGACATTTCTCACACATTATTTAAAAGCTGGGCAAAGTATGTCTTCATTGGAGAAGTGTCTGTTCATATCTTCTGCCCATTTTTTGATATGATTATCTGTTTTGCGTGTGTTGAGTTTGAGAAGTTCTTTATAGATCCTGGATATCAACCTTTTGTCTATACTGTCATTTGCAAATATCTTCTCCCATTCCGTGGGTTGCCTCTTTGTTTTGTTGACTGTCTCCTTTGCTGTGCAGAAGCTTTTGATCTTCATGAAGTCCCAAAACTTCATTTTTGCTTTTGTTTCCTTTGCCTTTGGAGACATATCTTGAAAGAAGTTGCTGTGGCTGATACCAAAGAGGTTACTGCCTATATTCTCCTCTAGGATTCTGATGGATTCCTGTCTCACATTGAGGTCCTTTATCCATTTCAAGTTTATCTTTGTGTACGGTGTAAGAGAATGGTCGAGTTTCATTCTTCTACATATAGCTGTCCAATTTTCCCAGCACCATTTATTGAAGAGACTTTTTTCCACTGTATATTTTTTCTTGCTTTGTCAAAGATTATTTGACCATAGAGTTGAGGGTCCATATCTGGGCTCTCTACTCTGTTCCATTGGTCTATGTGTCTGTTTTGATGCCAGTACTATGCTGTCTTGGTGATCACAGCTTTTTGGTAAAGCTTGAAATCAGGTAATGAGATGCCACCAGTTTTATTTTTGTTTTTCAATATTTCCTTAGT
>PISX010003702.1:12662-132944 GCA_004024625.1 Mellivora capensis
TGATGGGAATGGCATTAAAAGTATAGATTGCTCTAGGTAGTATAGACATTTTAACAATGTTTATTCTTCCGATCCAAGAACATGGAATGGTCTTCCATCTTTTTATGTCTTCTTCAATTTCTTTCATGAGTGTTCTGTAGTTCCTTGAGTACAGATCCTTTACCTCTTTGGTTAGGTTTATTCCCAGGTATCTTATGGTACTTAGTGCTATAGTAAATGGAATCGAACAGACACTTCTACAATGAAGACATACAAATGGCTATCAGACACATGAAAAAATGTTCATCATCACTAGCCATCAGGGAGATTCAAATTAAAACCACACTGAGATACCACCTTACACCAGTTAGAAAGGCCAAAATTAGCAAGACAGGAAACAACGTGTGTTGGAGAGGATGTGGAGAAAGGGGAACCCTCTTACACTGTTGGTGGGAATGCAAGTTGGTGCAGCCACTTTGGAGAACAGTGTGGAGATTCCTTAAGAAATTAAAAATAGAGCTTCCCTATGACCCTGCAATTGCACTACTGTGTATATACCCCAAAGATACAGATATAGTGAAAAGAAGGGCCATCTGTACCCCAATGTTTATAGCAGCAATAGCCACGGTTGCCAAACTGTGGAAAGAACCAAGATGTCCTTCAACGGACGAATGGATAAGGAAGATGTGGTTCATATACACTATGGAGTATTATGCCTCCATCAGAAAGGATGAATACCCAACTTTTGTATCAACATGGACGGGACTGGAAGAGATTATGCTGAGTGAAATAAGTCAAGCAGAGAGAGTCAATTATATGGTTTCACTTATTTGTGGAGCATAACAAATAACATGGAGGACTTGGGGAGATGGAGAGGAGAAGGGAGTGGAGGGAAATTGGAGGGGGAGATGAACCATGAGAGACTATGGACTCTGAAAAACAACCTGAGGGTTTTGAAGGGGCGGGGTGTGGGAGGTTGGGGGAGCCAGGCGGTGGGTATTATGGAGGGCACGCATTGCATGGAGCACTGGGTGTGGTGCAAAAACAATGAATTCTGTTACACTGAAAAGAAATTTAAAAAAAAAAAAAAGAGAAAAAAAAAAAAAAAAGAGAGAGAACTGAGACCTAATCATTGGCCTATGGATTGCTTCCCCAAATCCACCCCATGTTTTCACCAAATCAATAGGGAACTTGCATAATAATGAGATGACAACTGAAAGAACTTCAAAGCTCAGAGTCTATGTAAGAAAAAGTCTCTAGGAAAATCCAAAGACAACAGAGGAAGCAAAAACAAGAAGGACAGAGGAAATTTTAGTTTCCAAAAGGCACCAAAAAACAAGTAAACACAACCTAAGTTCTAAGCAGATAAACATCAAAACTCACACTAAAGGCCTAGTTATCTTAGTTCCTTTGGCCTACCAGTTTTCAACAAAAAATTACAAGGCATGACAAAAAGCAAAGAATACAGTCTGGAGAAACAGACCAAGAGTCAGAACCAGATTCAAATGTGGCAGAGGTTTTAGAATGATCATACAGGGAATTTAAAGTAACTATGATTAGGGGGATCTGGGAGGCTCAGTCAGTTAAGCATCTGAATTTTGATCTCAGGTCTTGATCTCAGAGTCATGAGTTCAGGGCCAGTGCCAGGTTCCAAGCTGGGTGTGGAGCTTACTTAAAAAATAATAATAAAATAAAATAAATAAAGTAACTATGATTAATATGCTAATGACTCTAAGGGAAAAAATAACATTTAAGAAAAGATGAACAGTGATATACAGTGAAAGAAACTGTAAGAAAATGTACTGTCTTTTTTCTCTTTAGTTTTTTCTTAAGTAAGGGAAGAACTGAAAGTATTCATTTCATAGGGTTAGTGCTTATAAAGCTCTGATACTGTACCTTGTGCCTTATACTTATCTCATGATAATTACTCAAAAAATAACAGCTATTATTACTATTACAAAATGTATAGCTCTTCTAGATAGCACAATATGTCATGTACAATGTTCCATTTATTATAATAATAAGAATACATAAAATCATGGATATAATCTCACAAGTTATAAAGGGCTACTAAATGAAAAAAAATGGCATCAAGAGTTTTTTTTTTTTAGTCACCTCACTGAATAGAAGGAGACCTATGACCTATGATCATGAACTCAAAGACCAAGAAGATGTGATTTTCTTTCATCTGTTTAATTTTTATTGAATTTTTAATATTTCAATGACTAATGTGGAACTTGACAAAATGATTATAAAAATTCATCTGGAATAAATAGAAGAATAGCTTTAAAATGTTGGTATTGAAAAAATAAGAACTCTAATAGAATACTTTCAAGTTAAAATAATTAAATTCTAAATAAATGAATGGATATATCAGTGGCACTGAAGGGATAATCCTAAATAATAAAGTAATTTGTAACATACCCTCTGTGATTTTGTTGCTTCTTTTATCAAATACTTTGCATTCACATTAGATGTTACAAACCATGGGGCATCAGGGTGGCTCAGTTGATGTGTCTGACACTTGATTTTGGCTTGGGTGGTGGTCTCAGGGTCATGATATCGAGCCCTGCAATGGGCTCCATGCTGTGTGGAACCTGCTTGGGATTCTCTCTCTCGCCCTCTTCTACCCTCCTCCCGACTTGGTTACAAACCAAAGAAGAAAATTCCACTGGGATTTGAACTATGATTACAATCTCTCTATATATATTAACTGGATTAAATTGATATTTTAAAATATGGTGTGGGTTTCTCCAGATATTTAAGGGTTCTTTAATGACCCTCAGAAGAATTTTATAGTTTTTTTTCAAATAGATTTTATAATTAAACAGAGAATTCTCAAATAAAATTTAAAAAATCCCCTCATTCTATAAATTATATGTGGTTATAGGTATATAGATATAGATAAATTACTATAGATTATAGGTATATGGATATATCTAGATATATGTTATATCAGGATATATGTGAAGAGAATCATACTTATTTGGATATGTTTACAATTTAAGTATATTAATAAGATATGAGTCAAATTTTCAAATATTTAAGCAAGAGAGACAAATCTAATTAATATTCTATTTTGCTATTTCTGAATTCATGATATCTTGTTTTTGTTTTGTTTGTGTTAGTTTTATTTTATATATTTTATTTTGTGTCTTCCTTTTCCTTTTTTGTCACTATTTATTATGTCCTGCCTTGTGCCTCTCTCTTCTTCTAAAAACACATTGCTCCTTCACATATCTCCTGGGAAATTCTTCTTCCTTCACTCTAATTTCTTCATTCAAGGGGGAGATGTTACATTGCCTCAGAACCCATACTATAGATGACAGTTGATCGACCTAGGGTTATTGAAGAAGTGTCTGCAAAAATTTTCATTCTTGGCTTGCTTTTCTCCTGACAATAGTGTCGAAGAATTGTGCAACATTTCTCCAAAATTATGTTCATATCAATTAAAAGTTTTTTTCCTGGAATGCCTGGGTGGCTCAGTCAGTTAAGCTTCCGATTCTTGATTTTGGCTCAGGTCATTATCTCAGGATTTTGAGATCAAGCCCCACACTGGGTATGGAGCCTCTTGGGATCTCTCACTCCCTTTCCGTCTGCCCCTCTCCAACCCCACCCCAACTTTCTCTCTCTCTCTCTCTCTCTTAAAAAACAAAAAACAAACAAACAGACAAACAAACAAAAAACCCCACTTATTTTTTGTTAAGAACATCACAGAATGTACAGAGTATTTCTATGACTATATGCAGTCTGCAATAGGTAGTGAATGTGCTCAACTTGAAATTTATTTGAAAGATAAAAGTATTCATTAATATTCAAAGCTGCTTTCCTGAAGATCCAAAAAAAGGCTACGGCAGCAAATTTTTCAAGCAATGAAAACCTTTGGATCTCTGGAAACTTCTGGGGAAAGGAAGTTTTCACATTCACACACAATGATTATGTTCTATGCTAAAGTATTAATATATCATAAGATTTTAAAGCATACAATGGCTTCTCACACAATATAGAATCATCAATTTATAACAAAAGGAGATTCAATATTTCTCCCCATCTTCCAGCATTATTCCTTTCAACAAGAATCAGTTTACAATAGACTTGTAGTTTTTGTAGTGGGCAAGTGTTTTGTGAATAACAAATTCTAATTATGTGTATAGAACTTCCAGAAGAGCTTATTCTGAGAAATCCTAGTTCTATATGTTTTTAATATGAGAGTATCAACTATATGAGAGTATCAGCAGTGTGGAAAACTATTCAAAAGCAATAAATATTCAGAATTTCAGAATAAGGGATTTTTAACTGTTAGACTAAGAACTCAAGAACTAACTGCTATTTGAAAGTTTAAATATTCAGACTGGTGAATATTCCATTTCCAATCAGAATGCAGTCATAAAGGCTGGATTTACTCTTAAATGCTAAGCAAATAGAAGACTGGACGAAATATATGACACAAGTGCTTTCGAATATTGCTCAAGAGGCAACACAGGACACTGATCCCTAAGGAATGCAGAGCATTGAGAACAGACCTGTACCACTGACGTTCCTCTAGGAGCTGATTATTGACCACAGAACACTCACACACTCACTGGTCTTGATAAGCGGAGGAAATGGAGACATTTTGCTAATTTTTTGACAAAAATTTTTTTAAGGTGGTTATTTAACTTTTTATGTTTTCGTTTTCCTTCTTTTCTAGTAGAAACAGTGAAGGATAAATACTTCCTCTTGACTATTGCATTAGTTGATATATGGCATCTTTGTTACTGTTCAGATCAAAATCGCATCTATTTCTCCATGGACTATTTACAAATATGTTTTCAAATTTTGACACAAATGGGTTTTTGTAATTATCATTTTATTACTGATGTCTAAATTAGTTGCCTTCTGGTGAGTTAGACATAATCTATGCAATTTCAGACTTTTAAAATTTGTTGGAATTTGCCTTATGAACCAAGAGTTTTATAAATATGCCATGTGTACTTAAAAATAATGTATATACTCTGCACTTTTTAGGTGCAGTGTCCCTTGTGTCAACTTTGTTTGCTGTGTTCAAATCTCCTTTATCTTTTTTTTCTAGGCTTGTTCAATCACTGACTGCAAAATACATCACATTTCCTATTATATATATGGATTTTGCCAATTTTCCTTATAAGTTTGTCAATGTTTGCTATATAAAGTTTGCGACTATGTTACCAGATGCATTTGATTTCATTTCCTATTTTTTAAAAGATTTTATTTATTTATCCGAGACAGTGAGTGAGAGAGAAAGAGAGCACACAAGCTGGGGGAGGGACAGAGGGAGAGGAAGGAGCAGACTCCCACCAAAGAGGGAGCCCCATGCAGGACTTGATGTGGAACTTGATGTGGACTTGATCCGAGGACCCTGGGATCATGACCTGAGCTGAAGGCAGATGCCCAACCAACTGAGCCACCCAGATGTCCCTAGATGCATTTAATTTTAAAACAACTATGTCTTCCTTGGAAATAGAACCTTCTAGTATTATGATAGATTATAACTCTCATCTCAAATTATTTTTTGCCTTAAAATTTATTTTGGATGATTTTTAATAAAGCTACATCAAGTTTTTGTTTTAGAATAGAATATGCCTTAGGTTTTTTCATTTATTTTGAAAATCTGAAGCTTCTGTATACACAGTCCTGGACATGTATTTCAGTAAATTTGTTTTAGGTTATTTCTAATAGATGTCTTTTATTCCCAACTAGATTAAACCTGCTTTCAATGGATTTTCCAAAAAAAAATTACATACATTCCTCATTAAATTATTATATTTTGAATTTAAATGCTTTCAAATATCAAAAGGAATAATTTGTATTTTCTAAATGAAAAAATGATATTATAATATTACCAGATTCATCATAATTCTCAATATTTGAAAAGATAAATAATTCATCATAGCATTAAAGAGATCAGGTTAGAACTTAGAGATGGAATTTTTAGAGTTTAGCAGTGTGTTTAATATTGTCAAGAACTAAAAAAAGCTACACATGTAAAAATACACAAATTAAGACCATTGAAAAGAAATTATCTAGACTTGCTTACATATGAAAGTGTACTTGATAAATGTTTATTATCATAATAGAACCATTCAACACTTACTAAATGTTAGCTCCAAAAATTTTATAGAAAATTATTCCTTAAAGTTTTGTAAAATTTGTATAAACTGTTTTGTTCAACTACTTACAAAATAATATATACAACCTAATATTGTTTGACAATAAACATGGAAACATACATGCAAATTATTTTAAAACAGCAAAGGAAAGTTTAGTTATTACTGCTGCTTAACCAGACCAGAGACGATTAAGTTACAAGTCAGAATCGTTTATCCAGGGTGCCTGGGTGGCTCAGATGGTTAAGCATCTGCCTTCAGCTCAGGTCATGATCTTCAGGTCCTGGGATCGAGCCCCACATCAGGCTCCCAGTTCAGCGGGGAGTCTCTTTCTCCCTCTCCCCCTGCCTCTCTCCCTGCTTGTACTCTCTATGTCTCTCGGTCTCTCAAATAAATAAATCTTTAAAAAACATTAAAAAAAATAATTGTTTATCCAGTGGTTCTATCGGTATGGGGGGAAAGTAAAGAATTCTGAGAGGAGGTTAATTCAGAAGACAAGAAACCATTTTGTTGTGTATTTCCCCATTCACAAATAGATCTCATGGGCCTCTTACTCTTCACATACTTAATTTAATTAATTGAGCTTAAGTGACTCATAAGATGCATCAAACTGTATTTCATCTGACTTCTGCATCATGAGATCTGCATTAGTTATTAAAACACCCTGCAGAATAGTTCTTCTTCTACTCCATTTCAAATTTTTAAACTTAGATAGTAACTAAAGTATTTTCCATGACTTTCATAAACTTCTGTTTATTGGTACTTATAAGCAATGGAGAGATCTCTGAGGTTGGTTTTTTTGTAAGGAAAAAAAAAAAAAAAAGGACGGGTGCCTGGGTAGCTCAGTTGGTTAAGGGTCTGACTCTGAATATCAGCTCAGGTCATGATCTCAAGGTTGTGAAATCAATCCCCAGGTTGGGCTCCTCGCTGGACATGGAGCATGATTAAGATTCTCTCTCACCTTCTCCCTCTGCCCCTCCCCCCTTAAAAAAAATTCATTGTTTCATAAATGAGCCAAAGATGGCTTCTGTGTATTGGCCCCTAGATTGTGTCTTCACTGCAGGCTGCAACATGTTAGTTCAAAAGTTCATGAAGAACCAAATGCAAACGTTTACCCATTCAATTATTTTTAATATGGTAAGAAAAGAAGCAGATTTTGAGTCATTTAGAACCTTTCTACTTTATCACACTGCAAACTTCACCAGGTATCTGCTGGCCATCGAGATCTAGCCTTGTGGTTATAAGACCTCACATCACTATAGCCCTTCTGACCCTGGGGTTCCCCATGGTGCTGCTGAGTGATATCACCTAAAAGCACTAAGTCCTTTCTCTGATTCCCTCATCCCCCAGGAGTGAAGGAGATACCCCCCCACCCCCCGTGAGCCTCTGGACAGCCTCCTGCTATGAGAGGTACTTTCCAGTCTCATGCAACCTTGTCCAAGTGCAGATCAATTTTGTTGTGTAGGCAAATATTTTTCTTTGGATTAGTCCCCAGGTCTCTTAAACCCTAACACTCATTATCAGTCTGGTGCTGTCCAAATCTTACTTTCAAGAAACCTAATTTCTGCTTTACAGATCTGTCTTTTAGATAGGTGGAGAGTTTGAGGAACCAGCCTCTGAAGAAGAAATTGCAGACGTTGCTGGCAAAGTGACTATTGGGCATTTACAGGAAGGCAGTATAAATGTTCTGTGCCATGTCTGGAGGAGGAAGTCCCTGGGGTGTGACAAAAGTGGGTACAGTAGTCTGTCCCTCTGGGATATGGAATATGCTCTTTACTTATCTGTAACATCTAGATTAAACTCTCATACTGAATCAGATCACCAAAAAACTCTCAGCATGACTATACTTCTTTATTTCCTTCAAGAATGTCCTCATGGAGGTAAAATACAGTACATGATTGCATTATCAATTATTGCCAAATATTGATTTTAGAAAAATACACTCTTTTTGTTTATTTTATTTTATTTTATTTTTTTTCAGGGTTCTGAAATTCATTGTTTATGGAAATACGCTCTTTTTAAAATTCTCTGTATTTATTTGTATAGCCACAGAAGTAGTGTCAGCTTTGTTTTGCATTGCACTCAGAAAAATTCAAGCATGATAAATTTAGTGCCATAAAAATAATTCTAAGAAAGTCTTATGATTCCTTTTATTAGAGGATAACTCATTTATAACAGGGTTTTATTAGCCCAGGGTTTTTTTGTTTGTTTGTTTGTTTGTTTGTTTGTTTGTTTTTATATCTGCCACTATCCAATGCAGGACTCTTGTTCCTTCGTCAGAATGGTAATGATTTTGTGGTCTTACTGCATTTGTTTTTTCTTATTGCATTAGAGCACTTTGCTCAGATTACCTCTGCAGTCCTGACTGTTTGAGTTATAAGTTAATTGCTAGCCTCTAGAAGGCAGCGAGCTTCTTGGGTGCAGAGAACATACCACATCCATTCTTGTATCCGCATCACATCCTGCTGAGCCAGGCACACAGAAGATACCAATACATTTTGACTGATTTGCTTCATTGAATTATTGTCAAGCTTCCTCAAGTACTTTTTGGTTAGTAAGTTACATAAAACATAAACAGTCATTTTAAGTCAGATATCACAAAGAATGTCAGTACCTCTTGACATTCAAATAGAATTAATATTTTCTTGTCATTTCTCTGGTATAAGATAAGAGCCTATACTATTTTTATAACTAAGAATTTCATAAAGAATCCTAAATGTCAGCACATATTCATTTCCTCAACAAAATGTGCTGAAAATCCACTATGTATAAATGACTACTATAAAGACTGTGGGGAAATGGTGACTATGCCAGAGCCTTAAAGAATAGTGAGAAAGAAATAATTTATCATACCAGGAGTCTGTTAATTGGCCCTGACTCTCCCGTACTTACTTCCTCAGAGTGTGAGAACTTAGAAGAACAGTGAATGTGGGTGGTCACATTCTTTGCCTTTTAACTGAATCTCTTTAAGCACCCAAAGAAGGCTTTGAAATAAGTGTCATTTAGATAAATGGAGGTGAAGGTGGGGGCACAGGCACAAATCTATTTCCCATAATCTTTTTAAGATTGATTTATTTATTTTAGATAGAGAGAACACATGTGTGTGCGTGAGGGGAGGGGCAGAGGGAGAGAGTCTCAAGCAGACTCCCTGCTGAGCCTGAGATCATGACCTGAGCTGAAATCAGCCCAGGCGCCCTTATTTCCTATAGTTGTTTTTTTTTAAACCCTCATTTTGATAATAAGAGTGTTATGGAAATAAAAGCCAAAGTTATCATGGAATTTTAAAGCCTAGCTTATGTAGAAAGTCTTTATATGCAAACACTAGGTTTGACTTTCTCTAGAAAGTTGTCGAAGGTAACAGGAAATTCAGGGTTCCATGTTCCAGTCCATAGTCCCTCTCTGACCTCAGGAGAGTCACTCTTTCTGGGTATTAAGTGTGAAGTTCTAGGTAGTGTGCAAGTGATAGAAGTACTAATATTTGCTAACTCCCTTCTTCTTTCTCTACCTTACTAAACACTATTAAATTATTATTTCGTATCCATACTTTCCTACATAGGAAGTATGGATTCAATACCATGAAGCTAGGAAACAAAAGAAAATAAATGCAGTATTAATATTATTCATGTTCTTTCTTATTTTAAAGCAATGGGAAACAGAGGGAGAATGCTGTCTTGGCACGTTATTTAGAAAGGATGAGATCTCAATAGGCTCACAAGATGGCCAGGTTAATATAGTCTTTTTGGCCACCTTTCTCTAGTAGACTAAGACATTGTTTTTAGAATATAGAAGTTAGTTGGAAAACTAAATGTTTCTATGTCTAAATTTAGAATAAGGTCTTTTCTATGGAAGGAAGCAGTTAAAAAAAAAAAAAGCATCGTGTGTGCTATTGTCAAATCCCAGTGGTGAAGCAAAGTGAAAAATCTACCCATCCTACTTCTCTGCCCCATTGGCAGCCACACCGTAGCTTCCTGCTGGGCTTGAAATAGCGCACAGAGCTTGCAGAATCAGCCTCAACCATCTAACCTTTCCCTTCTCTCCTCCTCCTTACCTGTTCTCTGCACACACAGGCCTTCTGGCTCCCAAGAGTCTCCCAGGTTCAGACCCTCTTTTAGGGCATTTGCATTGGCCATTCGCCCTGCCTACAGTGCTTTTCTCCCAGATTTCCCATGACTCTTTCCTCTCATCAAGTTCCAGTGCCAATGCTGCCACCTCCAAAGAGACTAACTCACCAGTCTGGAGTATAAATTCCCTCTTGGTCACTTTCTTTCCCATTGCTTTATTTTGTTCTCTTCACAACACTTCTTAATATCTGAAACTCTTAACATATTGGTTCCTTCACTGTCTATTCCTCCTCCTATAATGTAAGATTTAAGAAACCAGATATTGTATATTTTGTACATTAGTTGTTGTTCAGGAAATACTTGTTGAATGAGTGAATGAATGAATGAATGAATGAACATGATTCTCTCCTAAAAAGATAATGTTTTAACTGTCTGGTTGAATTGATTGTAGGGAAGGTTTTTTGTTTTGTTCCTGATGCCTATTTCAAAATCCTCATCTTTTAGCTAGAGTTTTGGGGTTTTTTTTCTTGTTCTGTTCTTAGAGAAGATACCATGTTCTTGAAAAAATTTCCCAGATTAAGTAACTTTAGTTTCTTTAGTCTCCTCTCTTGGGATTTATGCATTAATATTCTAAAAATGTGGATGTCTGGCTCTCCCCCGAATCCTATTCATGTTTTCTATCTTGCTTTAAAATGTAATGGCTTAGAAAAGTAGCCATTATATGAATAATGTTCTGACCAGTGTTGAATGCATAGGAATCATCATTTAATATACAAAAGGGGCAGACTGATGGCCAATTGTATTTCCTTCATCTTTTTCTAGTAAAAATTAGAATTTTATTACTACAGTACACATGCATGTCAAAATATTAAATTAAAGTTATATTCCTTATAGTTGTAATTTCCTATTTCCATTATTTTTGGAAAGAAATAAGGATGACTTAATGTTTCCAGACTTTTAAAATGTAGCTAAATAACCTTTAAATATGTGAGTAACCATCAACACATGTTTTCTTCAGATCCTAATTGACAATTAATCCCCTTTTGTCCTTCCTTCTTTGTCATCGGTTTCAACAATATTACGTTCAGTTTGTTGTGTGGTGTCTGACATCTGGGCTGCACAAATCCAATCAATGGCACTTAACATTCTAGAATGGCTCATGCCATGCCAGACTCCACATCACCTTTGAAGCACAGTCTCTTAAAGAATCCAGAAGAGATTATTGTCTCATTTCATGAATATGGTTAGAAAGTTGTTTATGCTGCAAGTGGAAAGAAGATCATGTAGTAATAAGACCTCTGACATTAGCCATATTCCTTCGGCTACTAAATAGATTGCCTAGAAAAGGGTTTTCTGAGAATATGTCATTTGTCCTACTTTTTTTTTTGCTGAAAATAAACATCTATCTTGCCTTTTATCTTTTTATTGGAGTCTTTACTATGTAACACTTTTTAAGTGACCAGTATCTGAAGATTTATGGATATAAGATGTATAAGGCAGAGACAGAAATCTTTCCATTATGCAAATAAATGACAGTCATTGATGCATCTTAACACCTGATTATTATTTGATGATGTCTTACTGGGGTTTTTTTGGGCTCTTTTTCTTAGTTTACATGAAGCATGTGAGTACATGGGATTTTTGAGCAGATTCAAATGAAAAAAGAGAATGGTTCCCAAACCGAGTCTTCCTGGCTCTATTTATTTGGAACGCTGCTGCATGATCCCTCTTATTTGAACACAGCCATCAACATCAATCTGCCTCACTCATTCTGTCTACCTCAACTATTTGTTTGGTTTTCAGAGTCTTTCATAATCTGGCTTTAAAGTATTCAATGTAATTTTGCAATAAACTCACAATACATATTCTCCAGTACTGTGCTACACCCTACGGTTGTAATCACTATGAAGATACTTCTTACTCCTTCTTTCTCCCTTGCTCTCATCCATACTCTTCCCTCTTCTGCCCAGAGAAAGTCCTCTTCCCAGCACAATGCCTTCCCATCCTTCAAATTCCAGACCATGTTACATCTCTTCCCTGATCTGCAGCCTTCTCATTCCTAGTAACCCAACATCTTCCAACCAGATCAAGTCCCTGTTGGGTTTCCTCTTCCTAGAATCTCAGAATAGTTCAAAATTAAGCATTTAAATACATGTGTACTATTTGTTATGTCATACATATTACTCACGTCCCTCAAATTTGTCTATTAGTTCCTGAAAAATCAAAACATCATGTCTTCAACTTTTCTCTCCCAAAATGCACAATGCAGGATGGCTCTTGGCCTGGAATGTGTAGAAGGGGGATCGCAAGCATCTCTCAAGTCCATTAGCACCATTCATAGAGTTGGTGGTAAATCAATGCATCTGTTGATTGATTGGTTTTAAGTAAATTTTAAATTATTATCTTTTAAGGGATGAAAGGAAGTGACAAACAATGGTGTGGACAGAAAGGAAACAGTACCTTGGACAAGGACAAGGCAAAAATACAGAAGCCCAAAGTCCCAATTTTGGGAGCTTAATAATTTTTGAAAGTATTTTCAAGTAGAATGCACTGTATTATTATCTGTTTAGAGAGATTTGGTAAATGGTATAAATCACCTCCACAAGTCTTTTACAAACCTTCAAGTCAATGGTGCGTGGTTTATCTGGTCATCACAAGTGAAATGTTGGATGTTAGTCCCTCACCAGAGGGACTAACATCTCCTGAACCACAGCCCATTCAGTGTCTGTCACACAGTAATTGTCCAGTCAGTACTTACTGACAGAATTAATCAATTAATGAATTTCTAAATGTCTAAACTAGGAACATTGATGCGTGGTGCTAGCTACTTAGTCTTAATTTTCTTGCTAAAATGTGCTAACATTTTAAAACGTTAGCAACTGTGAAATTACAAAAATAACTATTTCAAGTTCCACTAATAAAATTTTTAAATGTTTACATTTTAGAAGTGCTTGAATCTAAGCCAAAACAAACTTTCTATCAGGAGAAAAAAACAACTGAATTTATCATTTAACACCAGTCAATAACTAGAGCCTTTGGTACTCTTACCTCAGGGTGGACATGTTAATCCATACACTTGGAAATCAGAACCAATATTAAGAGATGTGTTCAATGACAAATGTTAAACTGAAAGTTATACGAGCCAAATGATATGAATGGAGGTAATAGCTGCTGATAAATATAAGCTTGTATGATAATTGCTATCGCAGAGGCACCTGGGTGGCACAGTTGGCCAAGTCCCCAACTCTTGGTTTCAGCTCAGATTATGATCTCTGGTTGCCGAGATGGAGCCCTGCGACGAGCCTTGCATTGGCTCCACACTCAGCATAGAGTCTGCTTGAGATCCTCTCTCCCTCCCCCTCTGCCACTCCCCTCTAATATAAATAAATAAATATTTAAAAGAAATCATTGTTATTGCAGCCGCCACCATCACTGTTACCATTACCACCGTTTTCATCCACAGTATCATTCTGAGAGGTGGGAGACACCACTGACAGAGAGCCAAGGCATTGGGAAGGTTTGGCAGGATCGGTAAGGTTCAGGGTCGAATCCTTCAAATACAAACCAGGAAATCCATTCAATGGGACTCATGGTACCAAGGACAGAGCAAGAGCCACAGCAAGGCATACTTGAGCCAGAGACCCTGCGGTCCTCAAAGCCCAGCGCGAGGGTCACTCCCGTAACACATGACAAGATTGACCCTGTGGGAAAAAGAGAATGCAGGAATGGAGTTGGAGGTTAAGTGGGTTCAGTGGCTAAAGATTTTAGGACTGTGAAGAATGGTGGGCTGGGTAGGCCAATTTGTTAAAGGAGTAAATAAATCATCAACTCTCGGTAATCACTGATTAATCCAACTATAGTTTTCTTCGTTCTCATTGTGCACTGGGTGTCAAAGAACTTTAAGTGTAGTATATGGTTACTGGTTACATACGACTTCTAGCTGTTTCTCTGAGGCCCATTCTATCATCTCAAGTGAAAAATTAAAAAAAAAACTAAATCCAACTTTTTTTTAAAAAGATTTATTAATTTTAGAGAGAGAAAGAGGAGGAGCAGTGGGAAGTGCAGATGGAGAAGGAGAGAATCCTCAAACAGACTCCTCACTGTGTGGGGAGCCCCACATGGGGCTCGATCCCAAGAGCCCGAGATCAGGACCTGAGCCAAAATTAAGAGTTGGATGCTTAACCAATTTGAGCCACCAGGTGCCCCGCTAAATCCAACTCCTAATTATTCCAGAGATATATGTTTTTGGCATCTTTTCTTCTTGAAAGAGAAGGAATGTTTTGGTGTGTTCTTTTGGCTTCTTTTTGTTTTCATTTTTACAAAATAAAAAATCGAATCTACTCTACATAAAACAGTCAGTGCAATGTACCAAAAGAGAAAACCTGATCTCACCATTTTCCTGTTTAAACCATGCTTGTTAAAGGTCACCGTTGGCATTTGAATGTACTCCCTATGCAGCTGACCAGAACTGCCAGGAACTGGAGAATGAGCACACAGCCTTACATAAATCCCACCACTCTTTTAATTCTTCTTACCATCATGCTCTTTCTTTCCTCTGACCTTTGAACATATTCTGCCTGTCTAGAAAATATTTCCTTTCTTTTCCATCTACTTTGCTCCAATACACTCTTCAATCTCAACTGAAGGGAAGGCCTTTCTTGATTCTCCCCTACACTACGTTAGTTTTCCATCTTAGTCTGTTATGAATGCTATAACAAAAATTCCATAGATTGGGTGGCTTATAAACAAGAGAAATTTATTTCTCACAGTTCTGGAGTTTGAGAGGTCCAAGATCAAGTAGCTGGTAGATTTGGAGCCTGGTGAGAGCCTGCTTCCTGGTTCACAGATGTCCCCTTCTCAACTGTGCTCTCACATGGTGGAAGGGCTGAGGGAGCTCCCTGGGGCTTCTCCTGTAAGGGCACTAAAATTGTTCACGAGGGCTCTGCCCTCCTGACCTAATCACGTCACAAAGGCCCCATCTCAAAATATCATCACATTGGGGATTAGATTCCAATATATGAATTTTGGGAGACACAAATATTCAGTCTATGGCAGTCTCCCTGGTCAGGTATGGTGGGGATAAGGATCTGTAAAATTCATTACTCTTGATTACTATTGATTAATTCTCTGGTTTCCCCCACCAGATTTGGTGCTGTAGATCTAGGACTTTAGAATAATTTTATTTTTCTTTTGACTTTAATGATAACTAAGATCTGAATTATTCAAAGTTATATTATCTCATAGTAATATGCACAGATTTCATTCATGCTTGCATTATTCAATCTGCCTGAATAAACCTGTCACTTTTAATAATATGCTCAATATTTCAGCATCATCAATTACTTCCATCTGGTAGTCTTTTGCCCTGTAAAAGTTATTAAATCAATAGTGTCTCACAGCAAAAAAGATTATACTAAACACATTTCAAGTGAATTTAAAGAACAAATGTAAAGCACTTAAAAATGTAAGATAGACTTGGTATAAAATGAGAACTACAGAAAAAATGAAAAACAGACATTACATCTCCTAAATTGACAGATAGTGCTTATGTGTAAATATGCAAAGGAGAATTATTAGTATGGAAACCAATTACATGATGCTAAATCACATTTTAAAACATCATTTTATCTGTCTGGCATGTCTACTTCTCTTAAAATCTGGTTAAAAGCTATCATAAAAAATTTCTAAAGTATGTTATAAAATATTTTACAAAAGTAATAAAAAAATAACTGTCTGCACCCTGTCTTTGATGAAAGGTTGATTATCCTAAATATAATTGTTGTCTGGGAATAGATACATTATCATTCTCTTCCTATGACTCACTTCTACATTCTTATATAGCCTTTTTTCTTTTCTTTTCTTTTCTTTTTTTTTTTGCTTCTGAGATGGGATTCATAGCCTCAGGAGTGGTGAGCAGAGAAACCAATAGTCTCCAAAAGGTCAGTCTTAGTCATAGATAGATAAATGAGATGGACATCTGTGGGGTATGATTTCAGAGGCATCAAGCAAGATTCCTTTTCCTGAAATATCTTCCCATCAACTTCAAAATTTATTCCACAAGATATATTGCTTTACTTCGGTTAAGGATAAGGCCAAAAATAGGGGTTCTTCAAAGACATGACATTTTGACTTAAATTTATAGTGATGTTTACTGTCAAAGTAAACCGGTCTACATAGATACAGATAGTTTTGTATATTGAAAAAAGCAGAGAGGAAATGGAGCAAGATACAAAGATCCTGAGTACCCAAAATGGATAGAACTAGTAGGCATCAAACCTGGGGGTATGGTGATGGGAGACAGATATACCTGGGCTTGGGTTACCTAACTCTCTGAGTCTCATGAGAAACATTTTTAAAATGAGAGTCAAAAAAGTGCCAGTTTGGGGGGGGTTTCTTAGAGGGGTAAAGGAGTTACATGGTTCAAAGGAGTCCACACCATGTAAAGGCTTAGCTTAGTGCCTAACACGTAAAAGGCGCTCAATTACGTTAGCTGCCATAATTATTCTTATTTTTGAAAGTAAAACAGAAAAATTCTCATGGCAGATACATCAGGCATACATGGCTGTACACCTGGCAAAATCATGAAGGAAGATTAATCAGATTAGAGGCTATCAATGCTTGCATCCTGTCAGAAACACTGGCCCTATGATGATTGTTCAAAGAGTTCAAAGAGTTCAAAGCCAGTGTTCATAGAGCTGCTCCACATCTATTCTGTGGAGAATGTAAAAAGCATTTTGCTCTTTTTATATAAACCTGCAGAACGTTTTATTCTCAGAGCAATTCAGTTCACTGAAAGTTATGTTCCTGCTAGAGACTGTCAGGCAGAATATGCTAGATTTAATGAGTGGTGCTTTCATTAATGAGTCCATAGGAATTCATCATAGGTCCATAATAATTCATTAATGAGTCCATAGGAATAAAGCTTTTAATTACATAAATCATAAATTATGGTTAGGATTGGGGGATAAATCCTCACA
This sequence comes from Mellivora capensis, assembly GCA_004024625.1. Taxonomy (NCBI): domain Eukaryota; kingdom Metazoa; phylum Chordata; class Mammalia; order Carnivora; family Mustelidae; genus Mellivora; species Mellivora capensis. The sequence goes on from PISX010003702.1 coordinate 29,805, forward strand.
CAGTGTAAGTAAACAGGACACTGAACAACACAAAAAATAATCCACTCAGAGATGCCAGTGCATGTGTAACTAATGTGACAGAAGCCCCCTCAGAGAGCCATAGGAAGGGAATTACCATGAGGCAAACTGGGATATACGTCAATTATCTCAGGAAGTAGGATGCATGAATTGTGGGAAATATCCATACAATAAGAATTAGATCATTAGGCATTTTGAGCCATGTCCATGGCAAAGGCAACCTACTTGTCAACAGTGGAAAATCATGAATCATGCCCTCACAGCTGAATACCAAACTTACAAAAATCATAAGCAACCCCCCCCCCTTTTTAACCAAGTTCTATGCCCAATGGGGGCTTGAACTCACAACTCTGAGTTCAGAAGTCACACACTCTACCAATTGAGCCAGTCAGGCATTCCCACCAGCACCCTTTTGATAATAACTGGGTTTCTCTCCAAGGTTTTCCTACGTAGGAGAAACGTACTGGTTAAGGAAAAAGAGTATTTAATTCAGTTGACAGTTTATTTTTTTAAGTGAAGTGAAAATATTCACACCCAACTCACCTCAAGGAAACAGATAATATACGGAAGGAAAACAAACCACAATTTGTCTTTAGTTGAGTCTTGATTCCCCAAAACCAGATATCTATTGAGTTAACAAGACCACATGGAAAGTACGTGATTGCTATATCAGGAAGCCCACATACTTGAAACTAAAACAGACAGAGAAGTCTGTTCTGTCTCTCACTTCCTTCTCCAACCTAAATTCCAAACCCAAGTCTTGAAATTACCACTTTCCTACACTAAATAAACAAACAGGAGGAAAGGAATATGAGAAAGTAACTGCTGAGAAAGAACTGTAATTCATACAGAATTTTTGGTTGACTGTAAGGTAAACTAGATTATGGTATTCACTTGGATAATCAATTTTTTGTTCTATTCCTTTGGGTATAATTTAATTGAATCACATGATACAGTGGATAATGGTAATATCTGAAATATTATTTTCATTGGGTTTTTGCTTCTTGGATATCAGACTCCTCAGGCAGACATTTCACAATTTTCTTCAACTTTAGCCCTTCTTGAGTTGCATCCAGGCAGACTCTCTCTTCTTGTGTCCTCCTGTACTTACTCAAAATTAAGGGGAGACATCTTTAGGAATAATATCCTAGGTAGTTCCTTAGAGGAGGAGTCTTTCTAAAGAATTATCATTAGAACTATGTATTTAGGAAAAAAAAGAACTATGTACTTTTTAAAAAGATTTTATTTATTTATTTGACAGAGAAATCACAAGTAAGCAGAGAGGCAGGCATGGGGGCTGGGGGACGGGGAGCAGGCTCCCCGCTGAGCAGAGAGTCTGATGCGGGGCTCCATCCCAGGACCCTGAGATCATGACCTGAGCCAAAGGCAGAGGCCCAACCCACTGAGCCACCCAGGCGCCCCAAGAACTATGTATTTTAACCATCTTGGAACTATATATTAGAACTAATATTTGTAATATACATACACACAAGATTTCTGTTTACAGCATTTCATACTTATTAGTAGCACTTCCCGCCTTTTCTTTTTTTTTTAAAAGATTTTATTTATTTATTTGATAGACAGAGATTACAAGTAGTCAGAGAGGCAGGCAGGGAGAGAGGAGAAAGCAGGCTCCCTGCTGAGCAGAGAGCCCGACGCGCGGCTAGATCCCAGGACCCTGAGACCATGACCTGAGCCAAAGGCAGAGGCTTTAACCCACTGAGCCACCCAGGCGCCCCTCTTGAAGTGACATATATTTTTAAAACTATTCTATAAGCCTTATTTAAACATCAAGAGATTCTCAGCTATTGATGTTTCCTTTTTTACTCCAAGGAATGTAGTAAACAAAGAACTGGTCCAATTGTGAGGATTGAAGAAATGCACTTTTAAATAAATCACAGTAGCTGGGTTCTATCCCTGCACATACAGAATTTTCCAATGTTTGAATATAATGAAATATCAAGATAAGGCAACTTTCGTATTGGGAACAAACACATTTTATCCTTTGAGATTTTCAAAGGGCTTCAGGGCATCGCAAATACCTGGACATTCATGATTTGATTCCAGTATTATTTACTGGTTCCAGAAGAGGCTACTGAGAGGTTGAAGAGCTCACCCAGAGACTTGTGCAAATGTAAAGGGGTAAGGATCTGTAGTTGGAGTTCAGGGTCTGCCAAGGAAGTTTGGGACTTGTAGAGTCGGGAGACCTATATCCTTGGCATAAAGATAAATCAGAAATTGACTGGAATTAGGAGAAACTAACACCCTGCTTCTAATCCTGTCAAACACTAGGTGATAAAAATAGAAACATTTGACAATAAAAGAGACTCACAAGAAATATAGATGAGTTATAAAATTGGATCACATACTAGTCCCCGAAGCAAATCTCAAAAAAATCAATCTCATATGTGGACTTTCTCATTGTATTTTCTGTGTAAAATAAAGTTAAAAGTCAAGAGCAAAAAGGTAGACTTGAAATTCTGTCTGTTTAGAAATGCTAATATATTTATTTGGGGACTCCTGGGTGGCTCAGTTGGTTGGACGACTGCCTTCGGCTCAGGTCATGATCCTGGAGACCCGGGATCGAGTCCCGCATCAGGCTCCCAGCTCCACGGGGAGTCTGCTTCTCCCTCTGACCTTCTCCTCGCTCATGCTCTCTCACTGCCTCTCAAATAAATAAATAAATAAAAAATCTTTAAAAAAAAAAAGAAAAAAAAAGAAATGGGAATAATAAAACATTGAGAATAACACAACAGTGAAGATAATACATATTAAAACTTTTGGCCTATAGTATTGAGAAGGAAATATATTGTCCTCATTGTATATGTTAATAAAAGCAAGATTGAAATTTATGTATTTATTTCACTCAAGAGTATATAGAATCAGAACAGTAGTAGAGATGCAAAAACATAAAAGGAAAGAAACTGCAAAGACAGGAGCATAAATTAAGATAGAAATAAAAGGAAAATCACCCCAAAATTTAAAAGCTAATTACTTGAAATTGGTGATAAAATTCTTTTTCAACAGGATTCCTAAAGACAAAGGGAATTCTCAAATAAATTATATCAGGACTAAAAAAAAAAAAAAAGAACTGTAGATAAAGCTTAAAAGAATTAGAAGAGCACATCATGACTCCCTTCATGACAATGAATTTTAAACTAAATGAAATACGTATTAATAAAATCAGTTCAAAAAAATAAATTAGAACAAAAATATAAGTACTACTGAAATCAAATCTGAGGTCAAATATTTATCCCGTAGGACTTTGATGGCAGGGAAGGGCAAAATAGTAATTCAAATATTCTTGCTCACTGAAAACAAATAAAAAGGTGCAGAAGATATTTTTTAATTCGTTTAAAGGAATAACAAGACAAGGTTATCCCATTAGACTTCCTTTACAAAAAGTGAGTTCAAAGATAAAGTTATTAAGGATTTCAAGAGAGTGAGAATAGAGCACTAAGACATTCTGGACCTCCTCAATGTTGAGCCCTACATGACCACACAGGTCAACACCCCTGAAGATGGACCAGAATACAGAGTCCCTCCCAAGGCTATCCGTGAATTGAAATCTCCTTGAGGTTGGGACCATTTTTTCTAAGATTTTTGTTCCTTGGGAAAATATAGCACATAATCTGATTTGCTTTTTAAAAATACCACTTGGTAGAAATTTGATGGAAGTGGAAGCAGGGAGACTGATTAAGAAACTTTTTTTAAAAATTTTTAAAGATTTTATTTATTTATTTGACAGAGAGAGAGATCACAAGTAGGCAGAGAGAGAGAGGGAAGCAGGCTCCTCGTTGAGCAGAGAGCCCAATGCAGGTCTCGAACCCAGGACCCTGAGATCTTGACCTGAGCCGAAGGCAGAGGCTTAACCCACTGAGCCACCCAGGCACTCCAAGAAACTCTTGAAGTAGTCTTACCATTAGTGAAAATTTTCATTTTCTACTCTGTTATCGATTTAAATATCACAAACAATTTGTCACTAGAAATCCTTTGAAAATGCTTTGCTTCTCAATCCCCAGAGATCAAATTCTCACAGAATATATTTCACTGGCAAAAATAACATCATAGTATGCCTTTCATTTCATCCCATGTTCCTTTTTCTTACAGATATTGAATAGTAAGATTCCATAATACAGTGGAACCATTTTCAACAAAAATAAAACAGGAATATGTTAAACATTTATGTAACAGAAATTTTGCTTCATAAGAAATATTTTCCATTGTTACTGAGGCAATTCTTCAATTTGACGACATCTCCAAATAGCTCTGATAATCACTAAAACATTGCCGAAGATCCTTCTAGCTCCTGTGGACTCGGTATCTATAATGGCATACAAGAGGGACAGAGAAAGAGCAAGAGGGCACAGCTGTCTTCATAAACAAGTGCAGAACTACTTTCTGCAGAATAAAACCCCTGCTTTATGGCAGTCAATATAAAACAGAAGGTTAAAGCCAGTATTTTTTAGGTGACTACACTGCTGGAGCTGTTGCTGTTTCTTTCCTTTTTCTTTTGATAGAAGGGAAAGGGTCCTCAAGCAAACAAGGAGTTAACTCATGCTGGTGTTTTATGCAATTAGAGTTTGAAGGAAGGACAGAACATGAGAGATGTAAAATCTATGATTCTGTGAGATTTAAAGAATTCATTTTAAATTCACAGAGATTTAAAGGGAAAAATACTACCATTTGGGTTTTGAACTCATGGTAATTTCAGAGATAATCTAATCAAAACTTTTGTATTACAGATGAGTTCAAGGTCAGAGAAGCACAAGTGACTTACCCAAGGATAGTAATCAAGTCCATTTCTTAAAAAGAAACATTTCAATTTGGCATATGCAAAATACATGTGCAGATAATTTAATGAAAGAATTTGTTTTTTTTTTAACATGTATTTTTTTCTGTTTTAGACAGAGAAAGAGCGGGTGGGGGAGGGGCAGAAAGAGAGGGAGAGAGAGAGAATCTCAAGCAGATTCTCCACTGAGCATGGAGCTGGACACAGGGCTCAATCCCAGGGCCCTGAGATCATGACCTGAACTGAAATGAAGAGTCAGGTGCTTAACTGACTGAGCCACCCAGGCGCCCCTAATGAAAGAATTTATTAATCATGCTTTATCACTATTCCTGTTCCTAGATTATTAATAATTCTTCATAGTACTTACAGACTATACAGGTGGTTAGTTACTAAAAAGGAAAAAAAACTACTGAAATATTTCAGGGCTGTTACTGTGTTAAAATTTTTTAAGGATTTACAAAGACAAATCTCTGTTTTTACTATAACAATTATTATGCCTACAAACTTTTGAAAAGATCTAAGATGATACTACAAATTTTATAAAAACTGTCCACATTTAGTGATGCTACATATATATGTATACATGCATAATATATATATAATATGTGAATATGTGTATTATATAGTACACTTGGCAAAGATGATTTTATAATATGTTTCCATATAGCTGAAATCTATATATATCACTGCAAATGTCTTTGCCTTTTCATAGGCAGAGAAGTTTTATATCTACCAGGAGATATCTGTTATAAAGAATGACAGTTCTATGAATTTAAGCTTGGAAATCCATCTCTACCTTGGATTTAAGAAACACATTTTGATGATTCATCCATATAGTGAAGAGTAGTATCGACAATAAAATGACTTCAGGCTATGTAAACCCGCAAATAAAGGGAAATCAAACTTTTCATGCAAGTAATCCACATAAGAAATCATTTTTTAAAATTGGAGAAACCTATCCTAAATTGGTATGAAGGGTATAAGTTCCAAAAAAGGAAAAATAAATGATTGTCATCTCCATTTTTTGCCACATTCACACAGAGTTCTCCCTCCACACCTCAAAAAATATTTTGGAGTTTTATAGTGCCTGGCATAAATTTTCTTACAGTTCCTAGTTTTGTTTTTTTTTTTTTAAAGATTTTTATTTATTTATTTGACAGACAGAGATCACACGTAGGCAGAGAGGCAGGGGGCTCCCTGCGGAGCAAGAGAGCCCGACACGGGGCTCGATCCCAGGACCCCGGGATTATGACCTGAGCCGAAAGCAGAGGCTTTAACCCACTGAGCCACCCAGCTGCCCCTACAGTTCCTAGTTTTTTGAAACATATTCAATAAAGTGTGATTAATTGCTTAGTTAATGGGAAGCAATCATTTGTTTTCCACAATTAACCATATTGGGTAGAGCAGCGCTTCTCAAAACTTATTGCAAATATAAATAACCTGGGGGTCTTATTAAACTCTTGATTCTGATTCAGTAGCTCTGGGCGAAGACTTCACATTTCTAACCAGTTTCTGGGTGCTGATGGCCAGCAGACCACACACAGTGCACCAAAGGACTAGAATACGTAACCATAGTTACTTGTTTCTGTTCCCTCTCTCACACAAGCACTCAACAAACACTGAGCATGAACTGTGAACCAGTCACTGTGCCCTCCCACAAGTAAACTCAGCATTTGCAAACATATTGCAGTGTTGTTAACAATAGCCAAGGCATGGAAGCAACAAAAGTGTTAATCAATGAATATATTTCTTTATAAAGAAATATAAAGAAATTATATATATAAGGAATATAGATATATAACAGAATGTTATTCAACCATAAAAAGAAAGAAGTCTTGCCACTTGCCACAACATGGGTGAAACTTGAGGGCATTATGCTAAGTGAAATAAGCCAAGGAGAGAAAGGCAAATATTATATGATCTTACTATGTGGAATCTAAACAAAACAAAACAAAGCAAACAAAAACACACACAAAAAACAAAAACAAGAAACAAGCAGTAATTAGTTTTATTTTGTAGTTGTCAATTCTTTGATGCTCTCAGGGTAACTCCTAGATAAGTAGAACTGCCATTTTCATATACTTTCAGAGAGCTCTCCCTTACACAGTACTAAACCATAAGCCAGGCAAGGTTCTAGGTGCTCTAGGTAGGTGTCTATACTCTGTAATCCTCACCAAAGCCCAAGAAGCAGGCTCAGTTTACAAGGATGAGAACCCTGATGTTTAGAGAGGAAATGAAGGCATTTCCCAGGCCTTGGGACAGTTCCAATACAGATGGGATCTGAACTCAGAGTTCGGATACAAAAGATCCTACTTTTCACCACTACACCTTAGGGTAATAAAATTAGAACCTTTTTTTTTTTTTTTAATTAGAACCATTTTAAACAAATTGAAAAAGTTTGACTTTGAGTATTAAAAGCATCCGTGCCAAATGGTGTATAAGATAGGTTTGTGATGCCCTCTGGTGGAAAACCAAAAAAAAAAAAAAGGAGCATTAGATGCAGCGGGAAGAGAAAGCTACATGTCGACTAACATTCTCGGTTCTTGGAAAGTTTATAGACTTATGAAGGTGGCGGGGAAATCGTCCAGGAACAAGACATAAGAATGCTGAGTAAGACTCGAAACAGTGCACACGACGCAGATGCCTCACATACTGGCTACACCCAGCAAAGTCTCTGGAGTGACAACTGTGTCTAAAAATCTTATGTAAGGCAAAATTTCAAAAGATAAAGAGCAGAATTAGACGGTTTACTAGAAATAATTGCAGTTCAACAAGTATTTGGTGACGTGTCACAAGCATGAGCAAGAAGCTATTGCACACCAGCTGTCAGGAATGACTTGCTAAGGAGCATTGTGGCATTTCCTTGATCATAGCGCTAGAATTTCAGGATTCATGAATTCTTGGGTCATGCTCTCCTAAGGGGCCTGTAGGCATCCTCTGCATGCTGTACCCTGCATACCTCCAGCAAATGCAGGTTCAGAATAAGACATTATTTGTTTATCAGACTATACACGCAACTGGTTAAAGCCAATAGGCCTTAAATGTAAGTCAACCGGTGCACTATGACCACCACACGGCATTTTCTATGAAGTCTGATACTGATGCGTTTCCTGGGCTCAGGCAGCACAGGAAGGTGGGAAGTGTTGCCCTTTTATTCTTCTATTCTCTCTTCCTCAGTCCCAGCAATGATAGGCACCTTGTTCCCTAGAGGCCAGGAGGTGCTCAGAAAGACACTATTAATTCCTAGTGTTCCCTGGAATGGAGAAAAACCACTGGCCTCGACCATGCTCTCTGTTCCTTCTGGGGTCTCTCAGGAAGATGGTGGTGGCATTAAATGAGTAATTGGGCATCCATATTATTTTTTTTTGAGAGGGAGAGAGAGATGTGCCAGGCTCGATCTCATGACCCTGGGGTCATGACCTGAGACAAAATCAAGAGTTGGGCACCCAACCAACTGAGCCACTGAGGCATCCCTAGTGTGGCCAAACTCTGAGAATCTGAGACTTCACGTGGAAATAATTTATTTAGAGAGAAATAACATGATCGAATATGCTCTAAAACTAGAAAATCAACCCTTCAGTAGGCTGACCTACTGGCATTACTGTTTTCTACCCTTTTATCTGTGTTTAATCCATTAACCTCTCATTTAGAATGTTTTAAACTCCTCCTCTGGGAAGAAAAAATTCATCCTTAGAAATACTGAAGCATTGGGGCACCTGGGTGGCTCAGTGGGTTAAAGCTTCTGCCTTCGGCTCAGGTCATGATCCCGGGGTCCTGGGATGGAGCCCCACATCGGGCTCTCTGCTCTGCAGGGAGCCTGCTTCCTCCTCTCTCTCTCTGCCTGCCTCTCTGCCTACTTGTGATCTTTGTCAAGTAAATAAATAAAATCTTTAAAAAAAATACTGAAGCATTTTTACTCAAATTTTTTTTAAAAAGTAAGTGTACTTTTAAAAAACCTAGTGTAGTCCTTAAAAATATATGTGTCCTGAAGTTAGGTCAACAATGTATGTGCTTCTTTGGGTTGTCTCAGTCTCTAACATCACTTCCTACTCTCCCCTTCTGCCACCTTGTTCTGAAGTCTTTTTTTTTTTTTTTAGATTTTTTATTTATTTATTTGACAGACAGAGATCACAAGTGGGCAGAGAGGCAGGCACAGAGAGAGGAAGGGAAGCAGGCTCCCTGCTGAGCAGAGAGCCGGATATAGGACTCGATCCCAGGACCCTGAGATCATGACCTGAGCAGAAGGCAGAGGCTTTAACCCACTGAGCCACCCAGGTGCCCCTGTTCTGAAGTCTTTAAAGACAACTTCCAGTGGATTTTTCCTAAGTCTTGGCATGAAATAAATACCATTTTTTCCTATTGTGCGAAGAAAATGGTTGATGAGAATTTCTTTTCTTCACAGTAGTAAAGGGACTTCTGAGGCCATCTGCATTCTCACTTGGAATTCCCACAGTTATTTGCTCGTGTAACTCTCCTATAGAGCTTACCATTGCTCCAGAAGCCACACAAGCTCCTTGCCAGTTCTTTTCTGAATTAATCACAGAGCATCATAAAATAGTTGCACATTTGGAAAAAACAGGGGGAGGGGAAGACACAAGAAAAAAGGTGATTCTTGTCATTGCCCAAGATTTTTTCAATATTTCCTTTGTTCCGATCCTCTTGTTAGAATTTTCCTTCCATTCTCTTACTATATTTTGCTTACTCTATATTTATTTCATTTTGTTTCAATTACAGCTAATTTAGTAGTTTTTTTTCCCTCTTCCTCCTTACCCCCTAGACTTTTTCAACTGGACTTTTTATCAGATGTATGGAATATGAATTATTTGGGTGATCATTAATTTCTACAGGGAAGATTGATAACTAGTGCCATTCTAAATGCCCAAGAGAAATTAATTTATTATATATAATACAAGCGTTACATCATTAAAGCTCAATTATCTCCTGGAACACTTGTTGATAAAGACTGCATTTGACATCACCCAGCATACTGCCTTACACATAGACGGTACTCAATAAATGCTTTTTAATAAACAAATAAATGAATAATGGTAAACTTCTGTGAGTTTTGAAGTCATACAAACTTCTATTCAATCTATGCTTTAACAAAATTATTTTCTAGTATTAAGGTGACTTTCTTTTGCTTACCTACTGAGGACAAAAAACAGCTTCTAAATTCTTAAAAGTAAAAAAATACAGCTGAAGGAAAACTTAACAGGAGATTATTCTCACCTTGTCAAAGTTATAGAATTATTTAGAAAGCACCTTCTTTATTTAGACTATCATAAACATCCAGATATTTGTGAGCATTAATATTTTGGCCAAAATAAAAAAATTGCAACAGCTACATTTACTTATTATGTGCTGGATACTGCATGAAGTCTTTCCCTATGTTCTCTAAGGTAATCATTGTTAATATCAGGTAGGCATTATTACCTTCTCTATAAATATGAAAACTAAAACTCACAGACATTAAAAACTTGCCCAACGTTGATAGTAAGTGGAAAGCCAGAATTCCAGACATTCCAAAATTGTCTACTACTGTTCTTTCCATTTTGGGACACAGGCATCCCACAGGTGCTTTGGACAAATAAAAGTTCAAATTTATCTAACACATAGCAATATGGCCTCTTCTGTTTATGGGTGTTCTCTTCTGCATATTGGCCACATACAAGAACTATGTTAACAAAATGCAATGGATGTTTAACCATCAGTGCTTCAAAGAAAGAAGGGGATGGTTTCTTCCTCTTCACTTCTACCTGAATAACAGGAACTTGTTTTCACTGTCCATTCTATAATCCGTTTGAAGCCAAATGACAAGGTACAGCTGGGCTCTTGTACTCTTCATTCTCATCTATGTCCAATATGTAAAAGGATATTGGACCAAAAAATAAACCCCAGTAACAAAAACAAAAATGGCATTGGTAAAATAGTATTTTATAAACCTCCTGTTGTAGGTTCTCTCAAAGCTCAGGAAGAAAGGAAAAGCTTTTTCTTGAGGAAAGTGAGCAGAGAAGCTTTTTGAAAAGGGCCACAAAGTTCTACTGGGGATGTGGAGGCAAAGCCCATGTTCAATGGCACTCCACTGACTCCCAGAGAAGAAGTCAGCTTCTTCCATATTGTTGTTCCTGCTTTCATCCATTCCACCAATATATGTTAAGCATTTCCTGGGTGATGGGAATACAAAGACCTGATAACAGCAGTTACCTGTCAGTTTGGGAGTAAGGAGGGGGCAAATGTCAGATGAGGAGCAACTTACAACAAAACCATAAGTAATAGGAGTTTGAAAAAAATTATCCAAGTCGATTTAGACCTCTATCCTTCATTTTTTAGCAATGCCCTTTCATCTCCATACCTAGAACTTGACTTACTTTTGGAATATATGGTAGATTTGGGTGTTCGGGTGTTATACTCTGACCTGTTTAGGTATGGGGCCAGAAAAGACTCCTCTGATACTTATTTGTTATGTGATCTTAGACCAACACTAACTGAAATGAAATGAGAGCCACATATGTAATTTAAAATTTTCTAGATGTCACACTAGAAATTAATTTTCATAGAACTTTTATTTAGTCCAATATATCACTATTTCAACAAGTAGTCAAAATAAAAATTATTAGAGATTTTGCTTTTCCTCATACCAAGTCTTCAATATCTGGTTTATATTTACATTTACAGTAAATCTCCATTTGGATTTGGATGAGCCACATTTCAAATGTTTAGTAGCCACATGTTGCTACTGCACGGAACAGTACAAATCTAGACTTTAATATCAACAATGTAAAAGAATGTGGAAGATAAAAGCAAGACCTGCTCTTGACACCTGAGACCAAAAAGTTAATGGTTTATATCTGCCTATCCTAGCTTAACACTATGTTGTGGACTTTATTTTATAATCTGGTAACACAAATTTCATAGAAGAACAGTAATATTGTTTCATCCATTTTTATATTAAACTTCATATGAATGAACAAACTCAAAAGTATGATGTTATAAGAGCACCATCTTGTGGTTCTGTGTTGTTTACATTGCTGAAGCCAAATTTGGGGAAAAGGCAACAAGACAAACCATCTGGATAAGATTGTAAGTATAAGAAGCTACTTAATGAGAGTAAAGGAACTATCATTATTTTCTTTTGTATGCAGTCTTTTTGGCAGGTCCTCAAGATGTATGAACTTTGCATGATGAACTTCCCAATTAGAAGACCAAATCGCTCCAGCATGAACCTTGGATAAAGGCAAGCTAGGATTCAGTGCTAATAAGCTAATAGTATTTGCTTCAGCAAAATGTATGGCTGACATTGAGAATATCCACAAAAGACAAACATACTGAGATTTTAACATTGATATTTACATTTATATTTAGAGAAACATAAGCGTCCTTAAGGGACAACAGAACAGCTGTTATAGGCTACCAAACCTGAACTTTCTTCATTAGAATAAAGGCCTCAGGGAAGTAGCATTGGGCACTAAATGGTGCCTCCCCCTGATCAGATATACTAGGTGAGACCACATTTGACCAAGGTCAGCTGATTAAGGGCTCTTCTGAAGGTAGTCATATATCCTTGTCACAACATGAACTGTGTAAGGAATCTGCTTTATCTATATTCAATCCATAAAACACATAGCATCTCTTTGGATACCAGAATAAAAAGATATTAAGACAGTACTGTGAATTTCTGTAAATAATGAGTAATTTTTAAAGATACCATATATATCACAGTAACCACAAAAATACTAACATCTTAAAATTTATTCACTTTCCCTTGTGTAGCAAACAAAATAGTCCATTTTTGTGATCATACCAGTCCCAAACTTATTTTGGCCTGAGAGCATGACTTCTTCCCTTAGAGAACGTTCTACATAGCTGCAAGATGGCTTACCATCCTTAAATATGCCAGTATTGATTCCAGACCAAGGAATTACATGTCCCAAGAGTTCTGGGGGAAAACACAATCTTCTTAATATTAATTAATATAGTTAATCAAAGGTTATGAGGACTTTTTATCTTTCTCTTGTCCAGTGCTCCTAGAAGGATTTGGCCACTTTGTATGAGTTATCTATGTATAACAAACCATTCCCAAATTTACAGGCTTAAAACACCAAACATTTATTACCTCACAGTTTCAAGAATTTGAGAGCAGTTAAGTGGCATGATTCAAGTTGCACTCAGCATGTTGTCAGGGACTATCGTAGTCCGAAGGCTTGATTGGAACTGGACGACTTGCTTGCAAGAAGACTCAGCCTTAGCAATTGGCAGGAAGCCTCAATTCTTCACTTGGGACAGCTCAAAAACCTAAATGTCTTACAATGTGGGGCTTTCCAGAAGCTGCTCACAATTGACCTTCCCTTAGTAAGTGACATGAGAGAGAGAGAGAAAAAGAGGTAAAAAAATCACAATGTCTTTTATAACCTAGTCTCAGGAATGTCATGCCATCTCTTCCGCTGTTTCCTATTAGTTACATAGACCAAAACTGATACAGTAGAGTAAAGCAAAGGTGCAAATATCATGAAGCTAGAGTCACTGTGGGGGCATTTTAGAAGCTGACTAATAGTCTGCTTTCTGGTCCCCAGTAATTCACATCCCTCTTACATGAAAATTACACTGATCCTCTCCTCAAACTTTCAAAAATCTATTATAACTTCAGCTGAAAATCCATCATTATGTAAATCTGACCTTGGTGTAGATGAGGCTCCTTAGGCATATTCTTGAATTACAATTTCTCAAATACAGTTTTTTTCAATCTAAGTATCTGTGAACTAAAGGGACAATTTATTGTCTCCCAAACACCCAATACGGAACGATGGCACCAGCAGAAGAATGTCTTAAGTTCAAGAAAAAGTCAAAGAGGTCCACTCTTGTTATTTCTATTCAACACTGGACTGGAGGTTTTAGCCATGGCAATTAGACAAGAAAAAGAAATGGAAAGCATCCAGATAATAAAGGAATTATATATTACAATCATAAATTGCTTGTGGGAATTTACAACAAAGCAGCTGCCATGAAAAACAGTTTGGCAATTCTTTAAAAAAAATTAGACACAGAATTAGCATGTGATTCAGCAATTCCACTCTAAGGTAAACCCAAGGTAATCAAAAACGTATGTTCACACAAAAACTTGTATATAAAATTTTCATAGAAGCACTATTCATAATAGCCAAAAAATAGAAACAACCCACATGTCTATCAAGTGCTGAACAAACAAAATATAGCATATACTTATAGAATATCAAACAAAACAGAACTATAGCTAATTAAATATCAAATTGGGGATAAAATGAAATCATAAAAATAATCCAAAGGAAAGCAGAAAGAGAAAAATGTAAACGGAACAGATGAGACAAATGGAAAACAAATTAAGATAGTAAAATCTGATCATATTAATATTCATATTAAATGAAAATGGCCTAATTATTCCAAGTAAAAGGTGGATATTATTGAGTTATTAAAAAATAATATTCAACTATATGAGGTCCACAAGAAACACACTCCAAATACAAGATAAAAAATAAGCTAAAAGTGGATGGAAGGGATATATATACCATGCCAGCATTAATTACAACAACAACAAAAAGCTAGAGTGCCTATTTTAGTATTAGACAATGTAGATTCCATAGCAAAGATATTACCAAGAATTTTAAAAGTCATTTTAAAATGACAAAGGGAGTATTTTACCAGGAAGGTATAACAGTCTTAAATGTTTATGTAGCTAATAACAAAGCTATAAAATATATAAAGCAAAAACTGAAAATTTGCAAAAAGAAACAGATAAATCCATAATTACAGCTGAACATTTCAATACCTATCTCTTAATAATAGAACAAGTAGATAACAATCAGAAAGAATATATAAAATATGAAGACACTATTAGTCAAGTTGACCTAATTGGTTGACATTTATAAGGAATTTCACCAAAGAACAGCAAAATTGATCATCTTTTCAAGTAGACATGATAGGTCATATCCTAGGCCATAAAATATTTGTCAATAAACTAAGGATTCAAGTCACATAATGTATCTTCTTTGACAACAATTAAATTAGAAGCCAATAAAAGAAAGATATCTGGAAAATTCTAAAGTATTGAGAAACTAGCACACTTTTAAACAACCTGTGGATCAAAGATAAATCAGAAAGAAAATTATAAAGCATTTGAAAATTAACAAAATTAAAATATCAAAACTTGGGATACGCTGCTCAGACAAAACTTGGAGGGAAATTTATAGCACTAAACACCTATGGAAGAAAAGATCATATCAAAGACCTCAGCTGCCACCTTAAGAATCTAGCAAAAGAAGAGCGAATTAAACTCAAAGTAAACAGAAGTAAACAAAACCAAAAAACAATAATATGGAAGAGAGAAAACTTATGAAATAAAAAACTGATTTGAAAAGGTCAATCTAAGAGATAAACCTCTCATCAGACTGATCAGTAAAAGGAGTAAGACTCAATCAACCAATATCAGCAATGAGAGAAATGAACATCACTAAAGATTTTACAAATAGTAAAAGGATAATATGGTGATACTGTGACCAATTTATTCCAATAAATTAAGTAAATGACATTAATAGAAACATATCTTTAAAGTCATAAACTACTAAAGCTCATCCAGGAAGAAACATAAATTGAATCCTATATCTACTGAAAAAAGTATATTTTAAACACCTTCCTACAAAAAACCAAAAATACCTCCAGACTCAGATGGTTTCCTTGGAGAATTCTAATAAACAGTAAAAGAAGAAATATAATTTGAAACAAATATCCAGAAAACTGAAAAGCAGATAATATGTCCCAAAGACACTGTAAGAAAACTACAGCTTAATATCCCTCACGAATATAATGTAAAAATTCTTAGTATGTAACAAATTGATTCCAACAATACCTAAAAAGGATAATACATTGTGAACTAGTGGAATTAACTGTAGGAATGCAGGGTTGCTTTAACATTTTAAAATCAATCAACAAAATATGTATTTAAAAAAACAAAACAAAAAAAGAAACGATATGAGCATGCCAATAAATGGAGGAAAAACATTTGACAAAACCCAACATTCGATCTTCATAAAAATTTTCAACAAACTAGGAATAGAAACTTCCTCAACTTGATAAGGAGGATCTATAAAAAACTGACAGCCATTGTCATTCTGAATGCTTTTCCCCTAATATCTGGAACAAGAGAAAAAAATCTTTTTTATTTCTATTGAACATTTTACTGGAGGTCTTAGCCAGTATAATGTGGCAAGAAAAAGGAATAAGACACATAGACTACAATGAAGATATAAAACTCACTATATCCAGAAGACAAAAATCATCCACATTGAAAATCTGATGGGACTCTCAATTATAAAAGTGAGTTTAGCAGGGTTGTAGGATACAAAATCAACCATTTGCATTTCAATATACTAACAATAAACAATTGAAATTAAAAATGCCACTTAAAATATAAACTACTTAGGAATAAATCTGACACAAGATATAGAAGGCATGTACAATTAAGATAAAATATTAAGAGAAATTTTTAGATGTAAATAAATAGAACTATGTTCAAGGGTTGAAAAAGTCAAGATGTCAATTCTCTCCTAATCTAATCTAATAAATTAATAGATTAATTACAATCACCAAATTTCATCATGTATTTTTGTCAGAACAAGGTAATTATAAAATATATGTAGAAATGCACAGGACCTAGGATAAGCTTAAAAATATTTTTTTTTTTTTGAAAGAAAAAGGATAATGTCACTGCCTGACTTCAAGACTTATTTTAAAGCTAGTTATCAAGGTTGTGTGGATTTGGAGCTCGAGAGACAAATAAATCAGTTAAACAGAATAGAGTCCTGAAATATTTCATATTTATATAAAACTGATTTTTACCAAGATGCAAAGTCATTTCAGTAGAGAAAGGGTATTCTTGCCAACAAATGGTGCTGGAACGGGGGGATACTTATTTTGGCCCATACCTCTTATACTATATTCAAAATTTAACAAGGGCATCATAGACCTAAATGTGAAATTGAGAACTGTAAAACTAGAGAAAGTATAGATCTGTATGCTCTTAGATTAGGTACATTTTAGATATAACACCAAAAACTTGATCATAAAAGACAAATAATTGGATAATTTGGATTTCATCAAAAATAAAAACTAAGGCACAGCTAAGAAAATGAAAGATAAGCCACACTCTGATATACCGCTCTTATCTAAAATATATATCCTCAAATACCAATAATAAAAGAACTCACATCATTTGACTATATACTTTATCAAAGAAAATTTATGGATAGCAAATATCATGAAAAGATGTTAAACATGTTATTAGGGAGATGTACATTAAAACAATGATATGCTACTACACACCTCTTAGAATAACTAAAATTACAAAGACTGACTATACCAAGTGTTGAGAACATGAAGTAAATGCAACTCCCATCATTGCTGGTAAATGTAAAACGTATCACTACTTTGGAAAGCATTTTGATATTTTCTCAAAGTTAAACATACACTTACCTATACAATCCAAACATTCCACTATTTTAAGAGAAATGAAAACATACCACTTATCTTACAAAGACTTGTATACGGTTTACAGCATTTTCATTTCTAACAGCAAAACTTGGGGTGAGGGGGGTGGGAGGCAAATGTTCATTAAGAGGTGAATGTATGAACAAACTGGTATATGCAACAGGATACTGCTTAGTAAGAAAAAGGAATTAAGTACTGACACAAAATGGATGAATCTCAAAATAAAAGTATGTACTCTAATCTCAATCCATTTATATAAAAATTCCGGAAAAGGCAAAATAACCAACAGTGGCAGACCAGTGATTACCTGGGAACTGACAGGAGGGATTATAAATGGACAGGAAGAAATTTGGGGATACTTATGTTCATTACCTTAGTTGTAGCAATGGGTTCATATATGTACATCCATCAAAGTGCCAAATTATACTTTGAATTTTACCTCAAATACCTCAATTTTACCTCAGTAAGCTGCTTATGTCACTGCTAATTTCCTGGGCAGTTTTATTGGATAAGATACACCCATAAACCCATTTAAGATAAATACTCTACCTCGGGCTTCCGCTGAGATGAAAGGCAAAGGCCTTGAGAGTCTTTGCAGCTCTTTGGAGAGGATTGGAGGCTCCCCCTTAAACTTTTAGGATTTTTGTCTGAGCTCAAAACTCTTGGAATTTGTCCATATTCATAATTGAAACTAAAACATATTCAACTCTAGAATTAAGGAATAAAAAAAGTACATATCCTTGTCTTGGGCTCTTATTAGCACAAATGTTCTGAATGCAGTCAAAGATAACATTCTATTTTACATTACATATTTTTAATCTTCCTAGTATTTTTATGTGGCTATTTAAGCCATAGTTTTAATTAGTTTAGTAACAGATGAATTAATACATTAGGATTTCTCAACATGTTCCTTGGTCTTGCCTTGAATCATCTTGGGATGCTTATTTCAAGACCCAACTTCACAACTAAAATACTGGGAGTCGGGGGAATACTTGGATCAGAATGGAACCTGGGAATGTCACGAGCTTCCCAGATGAGCAGACACAAATGGATCCAATTCAATGCCTTCATACATGCAAATACAGTTTCTCAGTTTCCTAATTCGTTTCTAAGATTAAGATGTTTATCAAAGTAAGAAGTTCACATGACTTAGTAAGCTTGTAACAATTTTATTCATAACAGGTACAAAATTTACATTTACGTGTGTGTGTGTATATATATATATATATATACACAAAAGATCTTTATTTTCTTCTTTGACATAAAAAATAATACAGATATATTTACATATGTACAAAAATATTAAAACATACAGACTTTATAAACAGGAAAAAGCAAGATTTCACAAAGAGTACTTTTTGGGAAATATACACACTGAAAAAGAGGTTAAAGAAAGATGACAAAACACTTGAATTAATAGACTCCATAAGTTATTTTGATAGGTATTAATTTGGTAAGGAAAATAAAATGTCTCAAATGCTAATAGATGGTAAACAAGATATATATTTAAGATTATCTAGGTAAAATTACATGGCTTTCCTTTAGCATAAAAATTGAATGTTTTATTTTATCCCTGAATCACAAATATCAGATAACTAACTAGTTTTCCTTTTGTTTTTAAATACTTAAATTTTCTGATTCATACTAAATTTTAAACTTTTTTTCACATTAAATTGTAAAATATTTTAAGAGGCTGTATATTCTCTTTACTCACCAGGGTGAAAAATCCCATGTACTACATTGATTTCAACACAAAATTGGAAATCAAAATACATTTATGTTTTTTAAATTAAAAACTAACATTTTCTAACTAACCTTCATGATCAGGTACAATTGATTTGACAAGGAATCACAATCGGCGTAAATTCTTCTTGCTTTTTATAGTACCAGGCAGAGGACCTATTTTATAATTGGCTTTTAGGGGTTTGCCATTCGAACATTCTTTGGTGGTATGATAATTACATAAACACCTTGTACAATAATCAAACCCACAACCTTCTCGATTACAGATTGCCCGCTGTAAATAGCAATCATATTTTGCTGGTGAATTACAGCGAATACAGGCTTTAAGGCTTTCATTCTCTTTCAAAGTCTTGGCAACCTAGAAAGAAGAAAATCCACAAACAAATTTTAGTGAGGACTGAATGTAATTTACGTAGAAATAAATAAGAAAGGTACCGTTGAACCTTCCCCAATATATGAATAAAGGATCTATGCCACACATAAAACTCCTGCCCTTAAGGAACTCACTGTTCAATGAGTGAGAATATTATCACTTGTCAACTGATCTAGTGGCTATTTCCTAACGCTACTTTTGAATACATTCTTTTATTTCATGAATGATTACACATAAATGCCCTAACTTAAATGTCACCTTTACTGTGAAGTCTTCCTAGTGTCACTTGGGAGTTTGTTGCTCTTTCACCTCTAGTTCTTTTTTTTTTTTTTAAAGCACTTATCACATTATATGGCATTTATTTTTATGTAGCCATTGTCCATTCTAGATTACAAGCCTATGAAGGGTGCCATGTTTTCTTATCCATGAATTACCTGACAGCAGATATTCAATACATGTTTTCTGAATAAAGTTAAATGTTGTATTAGAAATTCCATCATCAACACTTAAGACAGAAAATTAAACTTCACTATGTATAATTCATACTTACTGACCAACATGAAGGCAATTAGCAGTCAACATTTATTTCAAATATGCCCTTAGGTAAGATTATGGTTTTTTAAATTAAGCTTGCCAAATTATCCATGTGCTGAGTAGAACTTATAAGGAGGGTTTCAATTTCTGAAAGCTGGCCTTTTTCATTGAGTCCTATTCCTCAGATATCAAAGGCAACAATTTTAAAATGTATACTGAACAGTTTGCTAAGAAATTTTAAAATCAAGGTTTTCCTTGTATTTTCAAATTAGATCTCAACATCACTGAACTAACATAAACAATGTCAAATGGTATCTATTTTCTACATAGGAAGACATCTTTGTGCACTTTCCTAATTTGATTACTTGAATTAGGAATTCAATTACTTGAAATGTTTTCTTGGTGGTCAACATTTCTGAGAGTAATATGAAGGGGATAGAAGATAAAATCTCCATTAATTTGCTAGTAGTTCTAATTATGCTATAATTAAATTTAAAGTTCTCTGTTTCTTACTCTAAATCCTTTTTAACAATTAAGTGCCCCATAAGTTTCTAATTTATTGACAAACAAAAAATTACCTCAGAGAATTCACTGTGTCGACTGTAAGTAGAACCCTTTTGATCACCTGGATCGGATAACTTGGTTTGAGCACCTTTTTGGGGGTAAGTCCGGGCCTCGGATTTTTGAATAGGAGCTAATGCGGTTCTGAACATAGTATATTCTCTTGTTGAAGCATGTGGTGAAAACTTAATGTTCTTTTCCTAATTAGAAGAAATGTTTTAACAGGACTTAAGAATATTCTCCTTTATTTTCAACAATCAGGCATTTTTATTGTTTGTATATATAAAAAAGAGCAAATGAGAACGTAAAAGATTTTTCCATACATCCAATTTACCTGCACATGCTTTAAATATAGCCACACACTATACGTATAGACAATACTGACAGAAACGGCAAACCAGAAATTTTGAGAAAGCACTTTAAATACTCAGCCTATATAGCGTTTAATACATTTATAAAGCACTAATGCCAAAACAGTCATTCTTTTCACCACCAGTAAACGGCAAATCATGCTTAAGTGTCACATCAGTGTGATGAATGGATTCAAAATAACCTTTTAGATTAGAAAACTTTCCATTAATACCACCTTATCAATAAAGAAACTGAACTTGGAGAACTTAAGCAATACTTGACTAAAGTTATATAGCAAATTAGTAGCACCAAAATTTAGACCCAAGTCTGCCAACTGCTAGGCCTGAAATTTCAAACATGTATTGATACTCTCAGAAACATCTCCAAATTTACAAAGTTCATTTTGGAAGGCAACTGAATTCCCTTCTGCACTGAAAATCTTCAATTTGTTGAAAATTTAAATGAAAAAATAAAAATGGCAATGAAGCTTAAAAACATGGTCAACTCTTATTATTGGAGAACTGACCAATTTTCCCTTTTAGACATGCCATTTCTAGGAAGAACTCAAGAAATAAATGACTTAGGTGGGATTCCATTCCCTTTATCTTTGAATTTTGTTTAAAGAGTTCTAGTGAAAGGCAGAAATGCTTTGTGGATGGAAAGGATTTCCAGATTACCTGTTATCTGTCCTATTTTTCCCTATTTGTAAAGGTAAAGAGCACTAGCTGTTATACTTCAAAATGAAAACATCAACTGCCAAAGACTTACTGTAACTCTTTGTATTGCTTTATTATACAACTGAAATGCCCCTTTATCATCTTCTAGAATCTTCTTCCAAGTTGTACTCACTTTAGACACACTGGAAAAGTAAAATTATAAAGGAAAGAATTAAAGCATCACAAAGAGCTAAGAGGAATAAATATACTACAGAAACATTAACAGTGCGAAGAAAAAGAAATTTCTATTAGCAGTGCTTCTCAAACCTGTTTGTACATTAGAATTGCCTGAGGTACTTAAGATGTAAGGATGCCTCAGGCCTAGACATTTGGGTTTAATTGGCTTAAAAAGGGGACTAGGGTTGTTTTTAAAAGTTCCTTATCCAGCCACATCAAGCCAAGTACATTCAGGCTTAAAAACCACTGCTTTGTACTTCCATTTTGTTACAACATCTGCAAACACCAAATAAGTAGCCCCCATTCTATATAGGACACCATGTTAGCTGTTCGATATTAATAAAAATTGTAGACAAATTTCAAAGTACTATAGGACACACTGCTATCAGTAGACATCAATTTCAAAAACCCACTTTGTTAAAAAAAGTACAACCTAGATGTCAATTATCCCTCAAGAAGCTAGCCGACAATAAAAACCCATACTTCCTTTTATTTTGCTTTAGCTATATTTCAAAGACCAGTGTAAAGTAATACTTGCAAAGAGTACCTATTAATTTTTTTCAAAAAGCTAAAAACGAATCTGATTGGGCAGAGTCTACTCCATAGTCTGTATAATTAATTCTGTTACCTCATCCTAACTGATCTTTAGTGGAATGAGGAACGATAATATGAAAGTTTCTAAGAAACAGTCATAATCAGATCCACTTGAGAGTTTCCATATTTTCACTGTCAAACCAAGGAGAGCCTACATTAAAAATGGCCTACAAACATCAACTATTTTTTACTTTCAAGTATGACAGAAGTCATAAAGCCTACAGGTCTTACATACCATAACTAGGATGTTGTTTTATAGTTAAGCATGTATGATATAGCTTACATATTAGAAATATTCAGAACTAAAAGGAAAAAAAATCCCAGTTTAACAAAAATAGTTTCCTAAGCGCATACATATGAAATGTGAAATAAATGGCTTAAGTGTTTACTTTTTTCATCTTAGTGGCAGTTAAATGGTCAAATATCAGCCATCAGGCAGTCATTGCCTCAATTAAACAATGCAAAAGGCTACCCTATTATGTTTTATGAGCTGGTAGTCCCCCAAGTCTTCCAACAAAGATGTTTGATGGATTATACTAACACTCAAAGTAATCATACTTACTTGATTAAGTCCATATCATTGAGTTGTGTTAAAATATTTGCTAAAAGATGTCTGAGTCCCCTTCGAAAGAGTTCACTGAGAATATCTACACATTCCAGGCCCATTTTCCTGCCAATTATATTCTGTAGTTTAAAATTTTCACTGGATATAAATTCCTTCAGTTTCTCCCAATCTATTTTAGGATTTCGCTTGGCATTCTTTTTTAATGTTGAACAAACCATTCTTGCAAAATGAAGAGCTGGCAGCAAGTTTTTGCTGGGATATTGGTCTGGGCTTTGCATCTGTAGGCAGGACTGTGGACTGTCACTGAAATTTTCCAAGGGAAGGCTATCCTCTTCATGTTCATTGAAGCCACTTTGCTGGGAAAATGAAGAATAGCCACTGTCTTCATAAGGTCTACTGGTCTCTAGTTCTTCTATTTCATTTGAATTATTAAGTATTTGTTGCACATGTTGATTTTCCTTGTTGTGAAAGAGCTTGTTTTCATTTTCAGTTTCAAGTTCTACAATCTTGGGGCTCACAATTGGTGACCCAATATCTGATAACCTTACATAGTCTTCAATGCAGTCTTTATAAGAACCTTCCAAAAATGCAGGAGTATAAGAACCTAGTCTTCTGGTGTCATCAGGCTTTAGCATACTAAGTCCAGAATGAATATGGTCATAGTTAAAATCACATTTCATTTTGATAGAAAGAGTAGAACTTTGTTCTTTACAACCTACAAAAAAAACAACAAAAAAACTGTTTAAGGACAAAATTTTCATACATTTCTACTTCTTAAATTGGGATATACAGAGGTATAATTACTTTGCATTCTCTCAGCACTATGTCTTGCCTATGTAGCTATGAAATTATCCAAGTTTATTTACTGAGATGTGACAATGAGGAAATAGTAATTAACTCTTAGTAAATAAGTACATACATCTTATTCTTAAAAGGGACTTCAAAAGATGGCTTTTAGTGTATAATCGTAACATCTGACTTTTAGTCTCCGGCTGATTGAGCAAAATATATTGGAAAAAGGGACATTTAACACATATCTGTACTTGTGGAATACGGAAATGTGATGCAACAAGTGCCGTCTGAAGTCAGGAAATTCTTCAATACAAATTTGTGTAAGATTTAGACATCAGCTATTATTTTAAGCCTTACAAAGAACTCGAAGTAAGTAAATTTAAACACCCATCAGTTAAAATCTACCTGAACTCCCACAACTCTCATCTCTAAGTTTTATTTGGATCAGTGATATGAGTGAGTCTGATATAATTAAGGTATTTGTCTACTCTGCTGGATAGTAAACTCAAGCAAAGGGACACCTCCCTTTATCTCGTCTAGTATGTGCTAGAAATAGAAACTCTGCAATTTTCAATTACTGAACTAAGATTTCTCATGACTAATTAACCAAAGAGCCAGATGAATTAATAGTTCAGATATCAATCAGAAGATCTGATAAGTAAGAACAATACTATAATCAGTATAAGACAAGATATAAGAATGTGAGAGTGGTTGGGAAGATTGTATTACTCTTCAGTTGTTTTAAATAACTGAGGAAGATAATGACCTGAGCTGAAGGCAGGCACTTAACTGACTGAGCCACCTAGGCATCCCTCCTCTTCTCATCTTTAAAACCCAGTTACTGGGAAATTATGTTTGTCATAGAACCCTTTCACTCAACACCACTCTTTGAATATGAACAGCTCTTTAAAATTTAGACTTAATGATTCAAACACCTTAAAATTTTTTTAGAAGTTTACAATTCCCATTTGCTTTTAAACACTTGCTCCTCACAATCTTCTGATGTAGGATGAAGAGGTATTATTACCTTGTGTTTTACAAATGAGGACACTGAAGTTCAGTAAGTAGATTGCCCACATTTTGACACTGTAGTTGAGGGACAGTTTATCCTTCTTTATTATAAATTCAGTGTTCATTCCACTATCTCACTTGGAAGGTGAGATAAAAGTATATAAAAAAAGTATGCAAGTATAGGTTCACAGACTGTGGGTTATAATCCAATATTGCCTTATTAATGTCTCTGCTCAAATTGTT
This sequence comes from Mellivora capensis, assembly GCA_004024625.1. Lineage (NCBI taxonomy): Eukaryota > Metazoa > Chordata > Mammalia > Carnivora > Mustelidae > Mellivora > Mellivora capensis. The sequence continues at coordinate 54,788 of PISX010003702.1, forward strand.
TCAGCTTTCACTACTGTAAGTTCATGTCCACTTGAAATACTTCCGTTATTTCATTTTTGGAGCATTTCTTAATTTCTGGCATGACAAGATGCTCTAGGTTCATCTTGTATTTTTCCTGTTTCAGGCCTAGAATCACTTATTTCTCCAAGAACTCTGGTTCCTTTTATTGGTTCCAAAATCTGGATCCTGGTTGTAGGTTTAGTTTTAAAATGTGAAATTACGTAATATACTTTAAAGTTGCAGAGGTAGAATTTTAGGGTATGTTGGATTTATTCATTGTGTAATAAAGAACCTTGAGGGGTTGAGTTGAGATATTCAGTTTACATTTTTAAAGATCATTGGCAACTGTAGAGAATGGACTGTAGAAAGGTACAAGTGGAAAGAGGAAGGCTGGTTAGTAGTATATATCCCAGGTGTCCAGAGAGCTGAGTAACTGATACTAGGATGACTGCAGTGGAAATGAAAATAATTGGGTGGATCTGAGGTCTCTTTAGGAGTCAACAGAACTTGCTGATGCTTTTTTGGATGCTGAATGAGAGAAAGTGAAGTAAAAAAAAAATACCCTGGGGTTTAAGTCTTGACTATCTAAGATATAAAGTGTTATTTGCTGTATCAGGGAAACTGAGGCTGTTAACTTTTAAAGCCTATTTTCTCTTTTATAAAATGGGGTTTAAGAACCTAAAACTGGACTAAATGTATGGCAGTCCCATCACATATGGCATTTTTATCACATTTTAATACCAAATCTTTCATAATGCTCTTATTGCAAATCACAAATGTTTTAAAAATAGCAAAATACATTTCACATCATATTACAGATTATATACTTTTTCTAGGAATCAGATCCAACTTCCAGTAAAAATATTTGCTTAGCCTTCTGACTAGCTTTGTGACATAAAATATTCAATTAGTTCCTTTCATTTTTTCTAAAATGGAGATACTAATATCTACCTCATGTTCTTGGGTGAAGATTCAACAACCTGCATTTTTCTCTTAAAGATTTATTTATTTATTTGACAGAGATCACAAGTTTGCAGAGAGGCAGGCAGAGAGAGAGAGAGGAGGAAGCAGGCTCCCCACTGAGCAGAGAGCCGGACGTGGGGCTCGATCCCAGGACCCTGGGACCATGACCTGAGCCAAAGGCAGAGGCTTTAACCCACTGAGCCACCCAGGCACCCCCACCTGGATTTTTTAAACCTCATTTACCAATACACTGTCCAATCATGAAAAGGTGGTATTACAGTTAACTGTACAAAAGTTTGACTTCCATTTAACTTTCCAAGTCAGAGCAAATACTCCATATTAAAATACCATAGCTAAATAGGCTACAATGCTTAAAAATTTTTTACAACTATCTGAATGTTAAATGATTTAAGTTCTACAATCTGCAGTACCCATAAGATAATCACCATGTGCCCAACATTAGGCATGGCTCTTCCTTAAGAGTTTGAGACTTCTAAAGCTTGCAGCCATCTGCTGCAAATCAGCCATCTCTACAAGAAATTTTAGGAAAGCCTGCCTTCAAAAATACTTGGATGCAATAAACTTTTAATCTCATTTTCTCAAATTTGTAAACAGGCAATAAAATTCTTAGAGATAGCGAATATTCTGAGGAGCAAGGTGGTAATACCAGACAACTGGATTAAGTAATCAAAATACCACTTCAAGCTTTAGAACTTCACAGGGAGACTTACGATTGAGGATCTTCTAGATATAGATTTAACCTGTTAAAACTATTTTTTCCTCGAGTCTCCTAGACTCCTTTTCTAATGAGAAAGGAGCATCTTTCAGTGACTGCAAAATAGCACAAAGCCGAATTGTTAATTTTTGAAAAATGTGGTACTTTCTGAGGAAAAATAAATGCATGTGGATCTCTTTTCAGATAGCAACAAAGAGGATAAAAATAATCGTTTGAGTGCCTTCCACTCTAACCGGGTTTGGGAATAAAGGGCTATCTAGTTCTTCAGGAGCGCAGGAAAAACCAGCAAAAACAAAGCAAAACAATCCTTCCATTCTGAGAAAACCAGCTACCTAAGGAAAAATTCTCCCTTTCGTATTAAAAAATGCTTCCCGCCCCGCCCCTCCTTTTGACCCCAGGCCTTGAAAACGAGTTACTGGGCAAAGGGAAAAATGGAACGGGGTGGGGGGGAGAATGTTTTTTGTTTGGACATCCCTGTACAGCCTGGCCCGATGAGGGGGTCCCTCCATTTGGCGGGAGTGGGTAGGGTAAGACCATGGAAATCCTGAGGGGTCGAAGAGGTGGCCCCTCAAGGCGCGGGCCGGGTGGAGGAGGCGGGAGATAAGCGAGCAGGATCTCCCGCGCCCGCCAGCAGGAGTGAGGCGGCGAAAACCCGGGGAAATTGCCCGCAGGCCCGAGGGTGCGGGGTAAACTTGGCAAAGGGGCGCAGGGAGTAGGGCCTAAGCACCTGGCCAGACCCCAGGGGCCGGGGGCTCGCGAGCCCTGTCAGAGCCCAGGCCGCAGGGTGGGGGAGGGGTGGGGGCATTTGGCGCCTCTTCAAGCGGGGTGGGGACAAGGATAGGTAGATCCCGCAAGGGGAAAAGGGCGCCCTGAAAGGCCGAGACCTTCACCTTCTTCGGAGCTGACGTCCAGGTTCGGGCTGGAAAGGAGAGACCCGGCCCCGCCACCCGCCTCGGCACTTAGGGCCTCCCCTCCCTGAGCCCCAGCCTTTCCCCCCACCCCCGCCTCAGGAACCGCCACCGACGCCCGCTCGGCCCGGCCCGCCGTGGGGCGCACACTCGGACTCGGAAGGGGGTCGGGTTCGGTTGCGGCCGCCCCCCAACCCCGTACTCCCTTTCTGGACCGCGTGCCCCCCGCACCCTCTCCTCACTCACCGTCTGAGGAGCGAGGGCGCCCGGCGGCTGTCAGGGCGCTGCAGCGGCAGGAGCTGGAAGGGGGCCGTGGGGAGCAGCGGCAGGGGCGCTGGCTCATGCCAGTGGAAGTGGGGTCGGCCTCAGGTGAGGAAACAGCTACCACCGCAGAACACCAGGCCGCCCGCGTCACAGAGCTGTATCTCCTAAAAGGCGCCAGCTGGTACTTTTAAAATCTTTGAATTTGGTGCCCAAATCCACACGGCCCAATGGGGTGCGTTGTTCGCACGCGCGCTCCAATAGGAAGGCGGTGGGAGGGGGTGTCCTCACCCACGCCCAATTGGAGGCTGCCGAGGCGGGGCCCAGCTGTGATGCCCAACCTCCCTCCTTCTTCCCGGCTCCGCGCGTCCGGAAAGATGCTGCGGCAGGGGGCGGGCCTAGGGGAGAGGCCTCCGAGCGCGCGGAGGCCGCGGCCAGGCCGCACGTGGAGATAGCCTACCACGCATGCGTGAACCCGCCAAGCTTCCTTCCGTCTCGGGAAGAGGTTTCCTGCAAGTCCTAATTTCATCCTGAAGGCAGCTCCGGCTTCTGTCTGAAGACCTCCAGTGGGTGCCAAGGGTAGCCGACTTTCTTCGGTCAGCACACAAGCGGGTGTTTGGTGAGCGGCGACTCCGGTCGTCCGGGAATCCAGACTTTCCGGAAGACAAGCCCACCCCCCAGCCCTACTTAGCCCGCCTCTCTAGGATTTAGGCGCGCTCCTCTCTCCCCCTCAGTTTCGCCCCACCCTCCGCCCTGTGCGTTTGCGCAGGCGTCTGTGGCGGGCCGTGGCTGTAGAGTTGGCGGGGTGGCGCTTGCGCGCTGGGGACCCCCGCGTTTCTCTCCCGCAGAGGGGCGGGCGGCGCTGGGTGGATGCGCGTGGCTTCCGGCGCACACGGCTGGTCTAGCGGCTGGTTTGGCTGGAGATGTGGGGCCACGTCTCCCAAGGGCCTTTCCGCGGGGGCGATGGTGGGGCAGTCAGTCACTTCTGTCTCGTCAGCGTATTTATTTGTATTTTCAACCACAGTTCTCCAGCCACCACTGTTTTGTACGGACGTTAAGTTCATTAAATTTGTATCTACGCTTTCCTCGGTTTTTATTTACTTCAGGGTCCAGGCGCACGAGACAGTAGTCCTGCTCCAAAATAAGTTTATAAAATGTCCTGACGTAAGAGTTCCAGTTCCCACACCCTAGTCAAGGGAACAGTTTTTTAGCGATGGCAGGGGAATGGGTGGAAGTATTTATTAGGTGTTCGAGGACGACTGGCACCATATTATTCGTCATGCTGAACTTTTTCAGAGTGTGCAACTAAGTGGTGACAGTGCATTCCATGCGCTCAGCTTACATCCCAAGGAAACCACGGGGTGTAAGCTCCCCAAACTCCGAATCCCGGGCATTTGCGGCTCTCCCTCTTGCTTTTCTGCAGCCTTGGGGAGATTTAATACTGGGTTTGCTTCTAAGCGTTCAGTTAAATTGGCGGCAAGTGTGATGGGGCAGGGCTGAGATGGTGTGAGTTCTGCAAGTGCTGGGTGGATCCGCTTGGTGCAGAATTGTGATAATGAGTCCATCATGGTGTTTAGCATTACTTTTCGTCTTTTAGGATGTTGCTTTAAATTAGTGTTTTTCTGGATTACTGAAATTTGGGCATCCCGTTAAGTTTTGCACCTGAGTGATAGTGTCCCATTCGCTTGCCATAGCCTGGCCTTGGAGCTAGGCCTTGGGAGGTGGAGGGTTGAAAAAACAAAAGTCTTACCCTTCAAATTTATCTACTATGGGAAAAGAAATCGGACGGTTACCAATTTCAGTGCAGAAAAGAGCAATATAAAAAATAATGGGGTAGAGAGTGGGCAGTAGGGGCATAGAGTAATGACTTTCACTGGTCAAGAGGGTTTGGGAGCTTTGAATGAAGATCTGACTACTGAGTGGCTGGTGCAGAGATCTGTATGTAATAAGCAGAGGGCAGAGAGGCTAAGTGCTTGGTTTGTTCCAGAGCTATAAGGATGTCTAGAGTGCATTGAGCAAGTGTAAGATTGGGAGGTTAGGTCAGAGAGATAGAAGCCAGATCCTGTAGAATTTTGTATGTTTACATATGGAATTTGGAGTTTCTTCTGATTGCTGTGGTAATATGAGGGATTTCAGCCAGGGAGTGATTTGTTGAATGAATGTTAAAACTATAGTAGGTTTTTGTCTTCTAGGCATTTTGTAAATGTTAGCCTTTAAGTCTCACAATAACCTTGGCATTATTTTCATTTTTGATTGTGTTTAGAAGTGTAGTTTAATTCTTGCAGAACTACACAGTTACTAAGCAGAAATTCCAGTCCCATTCTGCTTGATAAGTCCGTGTACTTTCCTCTGTGTTATACTGAGGAATGATAATATTGCCGGAAGCCTGATTGTTTATAGTACATTTTCACATTACTTTCCCATTTGACCTTGGAGATCATCTTTACTCCTCTTTTATTTTCAGATGTAGACAAATGTATGAAATTTGAGGGGAAGAACGGTTTTCATTTAATTAATTGAGCACCTGCACTATATTGGCTCTTAACTACTGTTTAAAAGCTATTCTCCAGCAGTTATTTATTTTTTTCAGGAAAAGTCCAAGATACACTATTGGAAAAATTAAAATTATTTTAGCAATAGAAGGTAATACACAGACTTAAGCATAGTTTATTGCATACTAGAATAGTTTATGAAAGACTTTTTCAGGCTATTGACTTAATGTTGATTTTAACTGTTAGAGCTTTAATCAATTAGAGCTTTAACCAATTAAAGCTCTAACAGTTAAAATTTAATCAATCAATTTACTCTATTAAATTTAGTTATTATGAAATATTTTTAATTGGCAACTTGTTCAGTGGAGTGATAACCGTCTGTTAATTTCATTTTTAGTGAGAAACTTAGGCCTGTTTTGAATTTTACTAGATGTCAACATATGTATGTATCTCTTTCTTCCTGCACATCAATATCAGAATTGTTGCGTTTTTAGGTGCAAAATGAAGCACAGTGAGAGATGCCCTCTTTCAGCAAATTCTTACTGCAGACCTACAGCATGCAAGACATTGTGGAGTATTTGGAAATAATTGGGAGATGGTACCTGCCCTTGTGCTTACTGTCTGGGACTGCTGTCTAATAGACATAGCAAATGCTCAGTAAATAATCTTTGAATAAAAGCATTATGAGCATAGAAGGGAGAAGCTAGGGGTATAGCAATAACACAACACTGGATAACTCAAACACATCGCGTTACATTGGGAATTTTTAGAGAACAGAGGAGTTACTTTTATATGCCAGATAAGGGCATAATCTGTTGGACAGGGTTTCTTAATTTCAGCACTGTTGGCATTTTGGGTCAGATAACTTTTTGTTGTGGGGGGCTGTCCTGTGCATTGTAGGGAGTTTAACAGCATTCTTGGCCCCCAACTCCTACTGTCTCCAAGCATTGCCATATGTCCCTCCCAAACTTTGCCAGATGCCTCTAGGGGCAAACCTATAGATGAAAATCCATGCTATTGAGGATGGCTTTTGAGGGACTGGGGAGGAGGATAGCATGGTGTAAGGAACTTACAGGGGAAAGTTTAAAGGTAAGTGCAATTATTATCAGAAAAAATGAATTTGATGTGATGTAAGGAAGTAGTGAGTAAAATGGGCTGATATAGAATGATGCTGGATATGGGTATAGATGTGTTTTGTATGCACACTTACAAGTTGGAATTTTATTTGGAACATAAGTTGTTGAGTAAAAGACTGACAAAAAATCTTAAGGAAAATGAATCTGGCAGTTACATGTGTGTAACCTGTGTTAGCAGATAGAGAAGATGCCTGGAGAGGTCAGGGGGCCATAAAAGTAGTCCAGGAGAGAAATAATTCTGGATGAGTAGTAATAATAGAATCAGTGAGGATTATTAGAATGTTTAAGAGAGTAGGATTTAGCAATAAACTGCATGTGAGAAAAAGAGAACCTTTTTTTTTTTTTAGGAGGACATTTTAAATTAGAGAGAGAGGGAGAATGGTAGTGCCAATAAAGAAACGGAGATTACACAGTGAGAAATGGGTTACAGAGGAATATGACAAGTTAAACTTTAAGTATAGTGATTGTTTTATGCTTCTTCAAAATTGCTATTCCAACTGAATGAGTTTTGATTAACTGCTATTGTAGGCCACTTGGAAATTAAGTTCTGTTTTTTCTGAACATCAGCTTTGTAGACAAATACTTTAGATATAATTGCCTTTTAGACATCTGTTTAGTGCCTACTGTAGCATAATGTTGGGTCCTGAGGAAACAAGAATGAAGTAAAAGACTTTTTGTCCAGTAATGAGACAGTGTGAGAAGTCTGGCAATACGTGCTTATTCTATTCCCTGACCCACTCTTTCCCATTTCTTTATTAGACACAGTCCTGAGACAGGGGTAAACCACTGAGGTTATTACCTTGCTGTAATGTTGTCATCTGGTATGGTAAATTACTGTGGAATACCAAAGAAGGGCAGTTAATTCTGCCCAGGGGTTAAAGTGCCCTTTAGGTTGGAACTTGAAGTCTGCTGAGGTAAGCCAAGTGTCTGTTCTAGGCAGAGAGGGCAGCATAAGCAAAGGCAGATAGGAGCAACAAGGCATGGCTTATAGTGAAGATAACCGTATAGATGTATTGTTTGTGCAGACAGCTGCAGATTCCAAGGCCCTTAAAAACGTTAGACTTCGTGTTCCAGTAGGCTTCATGCCAAGACTGTGTTGCTCTACTTTTATCTTTCCCTAGGTTCCAAAAATTACATTTGTTAATCTAGGAATTTAGATTAGTGAGTGAAGTGGAAGCCAATGTCAGTTCACAGACCAGAATCTGCCAATTACTCTGCATGTGTTCATAAAACACCTACTGATACATATCTTTAACTTACATTGTTAGAATTATGTAGGTACTGTGATGATTTCTAACCAGCTGTGATGTTTTAATGGACAGGAAGTTTAAAAATTGATGAAAAGGTCTTTTCTGACTTCATTAGTTCAGCTCTCATACCTTCCCATGGGGCTGGGAATGGGGGAGTGGAGACAGGTAAGGGGGGAAATAACTAAATTTTTAATAGCCTATTTACAAATGAAATCTAACATTTGGGACCCTTCATAATCTCAATCCAACTTTTCTAATTATTAACTATTAGGTCAAGAGAAATTCAGTAATAATATGTTGTAATATTTAGTAACATGTAGATATGTCGTTTTCATTTAAAAAGGAAACCAAAAGAAACAAAGTGGGAGACACAGGGTTGCATGGGCCTTTTGTAGAACAGAATATGGTCTAATGAACAGGACTTGCTGTATTTTTAAGTTGTTCAGGTCACCGAAAACCATTTTCATCAAATATTCTGGTGAAGGTAGAGTGCCTTTCATAAGCAGAGTGTTACAAGGGAGAGGGATTTTTCTCAAAACAAAATTCTCTGATGTATTTGATAATCTTTGGCCAGCTTTAAAATCCTAAGAATAAACTAGCAAGAGAAAATTACTCTGAAAGTTAGCACAAGTTAGGGCTCTAAAGAAATTTGGTAATTAATACAGGTTGACTTATGAAAAGAAACCCATTAGCCCACAGTAGTACAGTTTTAAATTTATGTAGTATATATATATGCTTATGAAGATTCATTCTACTGTAGATTCCAACAAATAGAGAAAGGCATGCAGTTGGGGAGTTAACTAAAATTTCTTGTAATTCTTTAACACTTCAGTCATATAGCCTTAATAATTAAATCACTTTTTCCCCTCTGGGCATCCTACCTTGTTGTAACTACTATAACTTTAACACTTACCTACCAGGTAGAGCTCTTCTCGTAATTGTAGTCCTTTATGTATCTCACGTTTTCAAAAACTTGAGTCAGTATTTCCAACTTCTCTCCCTTCTTTATGGAACAATGGACTTTTCCTACAGTTCTTTTCTTTCTTTCTTTCTTTGCTATCCCCTTCTCTTCCCTAGGTACACCAGTTGAATTTACTATTCCTAGTAGTAATTCTCACCCTGGGAGAACAATGGGGTGTCTCCCATTGTTCTGTCTGTAGTAGTTCTTACCCTGGGAGAATAATGGGGTGTCTCCTGTTGATATATCAGGTACAGTACTCAGTGTTCCCGTCAATACCAAGAGGTCCTTTATAACTGTGCGGCCTCAATCAGACATTCCCAGGCTTCCTTCCCCTTTAGGCCTTACTTCTCTGGGGCCTGACTTCTCACAAAGGACCTAATCATAACCAGGAATCCCATGGCAAGTAAGAGCCACTAAACGTAAATCTTCCGAAGATAAAATGCTGATAAAGATCATGCCGATTCAGCTTTAAGCTCACTTTAAACAATAATTCTCCTTTCACAAAGGTGAAGTCATTTGTCTCATCTGTCAATGTATTTTAGAGAATCTTATGTCTCAGCACATCAGTGCCTTCAAACCTGACTTTAGTGTACATTTCAATGAGGAAAGGGAGTATGCAAAACTAGTGGAGTCTTAAGCTCTAACTTCCAGTTTGTAGGTAGTACTGTGCTTGAGGACCAAATTAAATGACACCATAGTAGCCTAATCTGAAATGACCATGAGTGCAATGTCATGAAAAAAAGGGGTGGCAGTTAGAAGGGCTGTTCTAGACTTAAGCAATGTAACCACCAGATTTCATGTGTGATCCTTAGTTGGATCCTGGTCTAAAGTCAATTAAGGTATCTGGGGAGAACTGAGGGCATTTCAATTGGGTACTTGAAGATATTAGGGAATAACTGTGAATTTTGTTAGTGTGATAGTAAATGGTTAAGGAGAATATCCTTATTTTTAACAATGCAAGTGGAAATATTTTAATGATACTTGTAACTTCTAACACCAAGAAAATACGGAAGCATTATTGAAATTAGGTAACACATATGGGTGTTTGTGCCAGTTACCCAATTGTTGCCCCTTGGCAACAAATTACCTATCGTTGCCCTACTCTGTGATGCTGCAGCTGGACCTGTGTCCTTTGTCAGTAAGGGGTGGTAGGAGGACATGCAGGAGGAAGGGGTTTCTCTTCTTGTTTCTGATATGGGGGCACAGCTGCCCGGGGTGCTCTAGGACCATGTGTTAACAGGGTGCCTTGATACTTAGTCCACATTACTCTGGATGTTTCTGTAAGGTGTTTTTGGATGAAATTAACATTTAAATCCATGACCTCTGAGTAAAGCAGAATGCCCTTCATAATGTGGATGGCTTCATCCAAACAGCTGAAGGCCTGAAAAAAGACTGGCCTCCCCTGAGTGAGAGAGAGTTCTCCAAGCAGGTTGCTTTGGGACTGGAACTGCAGCATCAGTTTCCCTGGCTCTCTCCAGCCTGCTTGCTCACATTGCAGATTTTGAACTTGTCAGCCTTCACAAGTCATATCTGCCAGTTCCTCCTAATAAGTCTCATGTATCCTGTTGGTTCGGTTTCTCTGAAGAATACTGACTAATGCAGATACAAATGGATGCTTAACCCTCCAACAAGTTTTGCGGACACCCTGGTGGGGGGCTGCTTGCTTACCGTTCCAGAGGGTTTGAGGGTCTTTCTGCAAGGCCTGATCCATTAACACCTGCAGACCAGCTCTGGCCCAGGGAACTTTCCTGTTAAGTGGGCCAAAGCCCCGGGCTCTCGAGTAGGTCTGACTCTACCTTTGGGGAACCCCTTCGAAAGGTGTTCTTCCCTTGGGTTCTCTTTCTCAGTCCTAGTATAGGAGTTGCTCTTAACTCCTAATAGCTTATCCTATTACAAGTTAAAAAGTCTTTGTTACCCAAATTATCCCTGTTCAAATTCATGGTATGGTTTCTGCCTCTTAATCAGACTTTGACTAATACAGTATTTATTATCATATTATTTTATATTTGAAGTTTATCATCAGTTAAATTTGTGATCATTTATTAAACATTTTACATAAAGTAGTTTTTGTTTGTGTACTTCTCATAGGAAGAGTCCAAAATATATAACCAGAGTCATGTTTGTATTGTATATATTTTACTAATACACTAAGAGAAGATTTATATAAATTATGTCTTTAAAATACACACATTACTTCTGTGTATCTGAGTTAACTCATGTTTTTTAAGAGAATACTAGTGAGTACTTAACACACAATGTAATTTACTGTGAATTTTCATAAGCTATAAAAGTCTTTAATAATAAGTCAGGCTTTTTTGGAAATAATTTCTACTAAAGATTCATAATCAGCATAGTCCTTCAAGGACTGTACAAGTTCATCCAGTAGATGCCCCCCTTGCATAAAAGTTTCAAGATCATGAAGTGACTTGTTTATTCTGTGATCTGTGACTCGGTTCTGTGGAAAATTATATGTTCTTACTTTTTCTGACCTTCCTTTAGTTCCAACCTATATAAAAAGATATGACATACAGTTAGATTCAGGCAACTAAACCTATAAATTTAGCTTATCTGGAGATTAAGCTCTTGATTTATAATTTAAAACACAATGTAAGAACCAAGTTTTAAACATTTTGAATCTTCAAATAACACAGGAACATAATAGAAAAACAAAATACTGACATTAAAGGCCAACAAATTTATAGCATTTGATCTTCTCTCTGCCATTTCAGTGTTCTATGACTTCAGACATTTGTTTAAACTTTCAACTTTAGCTTCCCTATCCATAAAATACAAACAAATAATACCTACCAGCTGAGCAGAGATGGTATTCAAATGGTAGTTAAATATATATATTTATATATGTGTGTGTATATATATATATATGCATATATATATATATATATAGATATAAAAAACGTCTGTGAATTAATCTGATCATTTTCAGTGATGATACAGTAGTAAATTCCCTTAGGAAGAAATTAATAAAGGGCTCTAATTATAAAATTAAATACCAAATAGGAAGAAAGTTCAGTTTGCTTTCCAAATTTCTTCCATAATTTTCAAAGTATTAAAAAATGGGGATTCCATATATCTTTTTTTAGTAACTTTGATTAAAAGTCTGAAAAAAGCCCTTGAATATAGAAACTAGGGCAGAGATTTTAAATTACTATAAAACAAATAAAACCCCCTAGGTTGAGCTGCTTGAATTACTTCCTTATTTTGAGAAATACACTGAAACAGTTTTAACATATATAAAAACTGGTTATCTAAAAATATTTTTATCTTTCAGAGCATCTTTTAAATCCAGTTTTACCTGAATCTTTCTAGCACTATATCTTTTCCTTGTTTCTTCTTCTAGATACATGCTGTACAGTTTTGCACGTAGCTTTTTCATAGCCATCTCTCTGTTTTTCAGTTGAGATCTCTCTTGTTGGCACTCAGAAACAACACCTGAATAGTGTTATGAGAATTATTAAAGAGTTTTAGTAGGAAAATCTTCTTCATTTATTATCAAGAATACTCTTTTTTCTTCTTTTTCTTCTTCCTTTATGAGGAGAGAAAACAGAACTCTAATAAAAAAGACTATTAACAAATAACTTTTATAGAGTTCGCAGAAAACTGAAAATTTAAGTTTAAACTACACTGCAAAATATATTCATATTGAAAGCAGACATATGGAACAATAAGCACTTATCATTTAATATGGATTATTTTCCTATGTCCTTAGCTAGCCACCATAATTTTTTAAAGTAATAAGAACAAAAGTAAGTTAATCCTACCGAAGATAGTCACTATTCATATTTTTATGAGGATTTTCATCCACTTTTTTCCTATTCCTGTTTACATACTATGTGTTACAGAGACATCATCTTAAAGTATAACTTGAGGAGTTCCTCATAACCATAAACATAAAAATAAAAAACCTATCCCTATCAGTGCACTCCTATAAACCACTGCTGATCCATGAGAATTATGCCTATTTGAGACTGGTCACTGCAACAGACTTTTTTTAAATTTTTTTTTTACTGCAACAGATTCTTATATTCTTTCTAGATAACTGAGGTTTGTTATCCATGTGCTTTATCATATGTAAATCACTGCAGTAATGACTGTAAAGCACATTTGGTTCTCCCTGATAGTAGACTGAAGACTTAAGAAACATTTAGATATAGCTCCATTGCCTATCTACAGTTAGAACTGCTGGAAGTTTGTGGGTGGACTTCATGGAGAAGCAGGCCTGGAGTTAAGTGTAGTAATTTGCAGGTGAGCATGTTTCTGGGTAGCTTTGAGTTCAAGTTTTCATTTTCTCAAAGGAGTCCATGTCCCTCTCCTTTCAAAGAAGGCTAAGAACTAGCGATGTAGAGCATTTTCTGACAAAGAACCACCCATGACAATGACTTCATTCTGAGGATTTTCTTTTATTTATTTTTATTATTTTAAGTAGGCTCCACACCAGCCTGGGTATTGAACTCATGACCCTAAGATCAAAACTCGCATGCTCTACCTGACTGAGCCAGCCAGGTGCCCCGGATTTGCTTTTAATAGTGATATTTACAAAGTGTAAGCTTCAAGAAGCTACCTGGAAGGACTATCCACACCTTTTCTTCATGGTCCCCAGGATGGGCTGAGAACCTTCCATCTTCCTGGCTTTGCAGAGTTACATCTAAGGATTCTAAATAAAGTATTTGATAATAATCCTTAGTAGTATATATTCTGGTAATTAAGGATCTATTACAGTGGAAAATTAGTCAAGTTATTCAGAATTTGATTTCTTTCTTCCAAGTTTTATGTTGCAGGGAGAAGTGCGTACCTGTTGGAAGATGAACTATCCGGACAGCACTGTCTGTGGTATTTACATGCTGTCCTCCAGCTCCACTGGCTCGCTTAGTATCAATTCGCAAATCTTTTGGGTTAATTACCAGATTAATCTATACACAAGAGGAAATATTAGGATTTAAAAATATTACATGTATATGAACTGTTCAAAGGCAAGAACTATCCATTTATAAATAAATACACGTCACATACATAATTGATATAAGATTAAGAAAGTTTAATTTTAAGAATATAAAGTAGTTGGAAGGATACCATTTTTAAAACATCTAAGAGTGGTGGATAAAAATATCATACAAAACAAAAATCCTCCAAATCCTCAAAAACTAGACTTCTCTGTAAATTACCCTCTTCTTACCACATGAACAGAAGAACTTAGTTAATATTTGAAATGGGAATATATAGGAACTACTAATGTAAGCTTTTGTGGATTCTTTGAGTTTGAAAAACAACATAAAAAATGCTAGCTTAAGAACTACGAGAAGGCTTACTTTGTTTAATTTTAAGTAAAGAAGGGGTTAAACATATTTCGAGGCAGAGGAGAGACACATGGAAACTGGCACAGGACAAAGCCCTGTGTGAACACTGTAACAAGAGATTTACATTTTAGTGTGACTGGGTTATGAAGCAGCAATTCTGTTAAGTAGTTACCCTTGTTAAAACAGGATTCTTGCTACTCCTGAAAAATCAGATAAGGCAAAAATCGTTATGAAAGTAATCAGTATTAAGCCCTATTTAAAGTAGGTTAATAATGTTTCTCCTATAAGATGATCTCAGAATAACTCCTTTAAGCTTAGTGGTGGAGAAAAATTAATAAATAGCACAAGATTACATCCTTCCTTTATACATCTTTAATTGTTACCATCTATTGTGAAATTATACTTTTTGGATCGAGGTAAGAGATTCTCCAAAAAAAAAAAAAAAAAAAAAAAAAAAATGTGATGAAGGCCAAATGATAAGAAAAGGAATTTGGTACTGAATATCACTTCAGTAAAGTGAGTTATAACTCTGGGGGCAAAGCACTGTGCTGGGCCCAGGATTCCAAGGGGAGATTATAATGCCTTACCTCAGTCGGTTGGGGTAAGATTGCTACAGTCATGGTACTAGTATGGATGCGGCCTTGCTTCTCTGTCTTCGGCACTCTTTGTACTCTGTGCACACCTCCTTCAAATTTCATGTGCTTATAGGCTTCTAAACCCCCAATGCTGGCAGATGCATGTCTAAGGCCACCTTGAAAATATTGGGAAAACAGAATTATTATTCTTGCTATTTATAAGCAATTGTCCATCACTTCTACCATCTTGAAATGTATTTAAAAGAGCTATAAAACCATATAAGCATACAGAATATAAAGCATATTGAGAAACTTTAGCAAACCCATGAAACTCAGTGTTTTAATACTTAATACCTTGACTGCTAATAACCACTAAACATAAAGCATTTATGGTATTAATGAACTGATTCAATGACACACCTAAAAGACCACTTTTAAAAGACCATTAATCATTCAATGGTGAATAGTGAATGATTAACCATATATATATATATATATATATATATATATATATATATATATACATACACATATATAAAACCTTCAAAATTGGCATATTTGCATTCAAAATTATTAAGTAAATGATGAGCATAAAATCAGGTAAGCTTCCTTATCAAGAAATTCTAAAGCTTAGTCATGGTCTTTCCAACCCTTATCTTAGGACACACGTAGATAAACTAAATCTGTACTCTTCCCAAAATGAATTAAACAGTTTACTGACCTATTTCACTTGGAAAATATTCCAGTGTTTCAAAATGCCATCTTTTAAATGCAGCATATTGCTGATACATATCAAACATCTCTGAAGTAAACAACATTGCCTCCTGACCCCCAACTCCTGCAGTTACCTCCAGGATCAAATCATTTCCATCTGTTTCTTCTGAGGGAACCAAAAGTAAAATAATCTGTAAATACAAAAATATCACCCCTCCTATAATTAGTAATTATTTAACTTAAAAAATAAAACTAAATCATTAGATGCAGGATGCTAAATACTCAATTTACTTAAAAAGTCTCTCTAAGCAAACAGTACTGCTGATTGATCTTCAACTATCTTGCCAATGAAAACCATATAGTAATGTATAACTTCTATAAAATATTAGTGTAACAGCTATATTATAAATGCTGTAAAATCCAGCTGAAACTTGCAGCACTGCATTGTTTTGTTTCTTTTTGGTGTTCATGTTATGTCGGTCCTCTATTCAGTTAATAAGTAAGAGTTTGTTGTGAATAGGGCACTATATTGTGTGTAGAATGCAAAAGAAGATTCTAACTATCTTTTTGAAATCTATAGCCTAGTACAGCAGAAAAGAAAAAAAAAACCTTGAAATTGTATCTTCTTAAGCTTCTTTAATTTGGAAGAGAAATTTGTAATACTGGGACTGAAAAGGCCGTAAGAAATTATGTATGATCTGATCTGGTCCACTTCCCTTATTTTCAATGTAAAGGAAAGTGAGGTTAACAGACTAAATGACTTGCTAAAGGGAGAAGTGTTGGCAGAGCAGACATGAGAACTCAAATCTCCTGCCTTGATCATCCCTCCTCCTGCTAGGATGTCTTTCATCTTCAATAAGTACTAATACAGAATAAAAGCTTCTTAGGTTAGGTGAATTGAATAAGAAAAGCTACCAACATTTTATTGGTCTCCTAATATATGAACAGGTACTCTGCTAAGCACTTTAAATACTTTAATTCTTAAATCAATCCTGGGAAGATAGCATTAACAGATCTACTTAAGATGTGAAAACTAAGTTTAACTAAGCTTAGTTTAGTTGAATAATCTGGTTTACCAAAAACATACAACTAGAAAGTAGAAGAACTAGAACTTGAGCCCAGATCTGCCTGAATTTTGAAATATCACACTTCATGTTGGTTGGGACTTACAGTTGTTACTACTTCTCCATCTCTCTAGCCTATGCCAATACAGCATGATCATTCAAATCTTGAGTAAATGATTGAATTTATGTTTGTTAATTACTAGTCAATGAACAGAAACCTTTAATACATATGTCCTTTTATTCTACAAAAAAATTAGAAAATGGGTAGAAGGCAAGTTACATGAGGCTTTACACTTCATAGTAGAAGTGGTCTCTGGAATGGGTGGTAAAGACATGAACTTTTGATGAGTCCATATTGTTTAGATAAAAGAATCTTTAAATTAAGCTCCCCCTTTTCTGGGCTCCTTCCTTACTTTGCATGTCCTTTTACTTATATCCTCAGATATAACTACTGTAAAACTTTTTTTTTTTTTTTTAAGGATTTTATTTGTCAGAGAGAGAGAACACAAGCAGGGGGAGAAGCAGAGGGAGAGGGAGAAGCAGATTTCCCACTAAGCAGGGAGCGCAGCGAGGGACTTGATCCCAGGACTTTGGGATCATGACCCAAGCTGAAGGCAGGTGCTTAACTGACTTAGCCACCCAGGTGTCCCACTACTGTAAATCTTTAAGCTCTAGTTTCCAGAATGAGCAAAGAGTGGTTCTAATTTAATATAATGATTACTCTTCATCTAGTGCCTATAGATTCTCCTAGATATAAGACTGAAGTACTGTAGTTTAGTTCTAAAAGCCCAAGGGCCCACTCTAGGTCTGGCACTCTAATATTGCCAGAGATAAAATGGTAAAGAAATATTCCTACTGCCAAGGAGCTCACCATATACCACTGCTTCATAACCTCTTCTACCCATCATCTACCCCCACTCTCACCTCTCTTAAAAAACCTAAAGGTGGGGGGGAATATAATACTGATACTTATTTCATTGCTTTTCTGAAAAATCCTATCGATGTAACAGTCACCTTTTCCCCCACATCTCTCCAATCCTTTTGGTATAATAAAAATAGGATCACATGGAATATGCTTTTTCCTGCTTTAAAAAAATTTATAATTCTAAATACTAATAAGCTACTTGGTTCCTGAGTTGTTTTTATAAACTTCTAATAGAATTCATTAGAAGTAATAGCACAAATGCTTATTCTTTGCAGGATCCCATACCTTATGCTTTAACTGAGTTATTTCTTTTTGGCAGGAGGATATTTCATTCTCTGCAAGTTTCCTTAAGTCTTCATTTTCATCTGCAAAAATAAAGCAGTAGGTTAAGTTTTCCTTAATGTCAAATTGCCAACAGAATTCAAGGTCATTATTTTATTACTATTGTAGCTGAAAGAAAAATAAATGTCTGTGTTGTCCTTTTAATAACTGCATTAATTAAAAGTAGCATTTTAGGGACGCCTGGATGGCTCAGTTGGTTAAGCGGCTGCCTTCGGCTCAGGTCATGATCCCAGCGTCCTGGGATCGAGTCCCACACTGGGCTCCTTGCTCGGCAGGGAGCCTGCTTCTCCCTCTGCCTGCCACTCTGTCTGCCTGTGCTCGCTCTCTGGCTCTCTCTCTCTCTCTCTGACAAATAAATAAATAAAATCTTTAAAAAAAAAAAGTAGCATTTTATGCACATTTTTATGTAACGTAAACATTTTTCCTGATGACAGAAGTAAAATAAAAAAGAATCTACAAAAAAGGAAGCTATTAAACTATTCTATAATTCTACCTCTATGAAATATTCATATTAACAAATATGCTTTTAGTTTTCCATACTATACACCATACTATACACTAACAGAAGGGGAACAGAAAGTTCCATCAGTTAAACCACAACTGAATTAAAAAATAGAAAGTTATTTATTGTCCCTTTAACAAATATTTCATTCATATAAAATAAATATCCACCCAATCATTCAGATCCTGCCTCATGTTCACATAATATTTACATGAAGTACTCCCTGCCCAACTCACTTTACTCTCTTACTTCATCTTTGAGTTTTCATTTTACCTTACAAAATATACCTTCTCATCCCTCTATCCTAGGACAACATGCAACCTACAGAAAGGAGAAGAGAAATTTTTTTTTGCTCTTACACATAACTCTCTTTGTTGTGCTCACTTTGGTGAAAGATCGGACTGTTCCAGAGTATCAGTTTCTATGTCTGTTCATTAATGAAGATCTAACTATGCTGGGAATTAGAGATAATAATATGTAATATGTGCTCTCAAGGCAAGGTTTTAGATAATTTTAGTTTCTTTATATTTTTCTAGGGTGGAAAAACTCACAAAGAGTAACAACCTAAAACACTAGGTGATTAAATATTAAAATGGTAGCACACTAAAAGATTGTTTCTGTGTTTATTTTGGGGATGGGCAGAAAAAGGAAAGAAGCATTAACTCAAGGAAAGATAACACCACCACAGTGAAGTAAGGATGATGAGAAGTGTTGGTGGGAAGGCAAGAAATTCTGGCAAGAATTTGGCATGGAAGAAATTTGGTAAAATGGCAAATGTGTTGAAGCAGAAAAAGGAAGAATGAATTCTAGTCCTAGTTCAACCACTGAGTTCTCTTAGGCCAACATATACAATTTCTCTGAGTCTCCATTATCTTGAGAAAAATGAAGGAGCTGGGCTGGTTGACCTCCAAGGTCCCTTTCAGTTCTGAAATGCAGTTCTTCTGTAAGGCTAAGGAGATTGGAATTAAGGTCTACAAGTAATTTTAATTTTAATATGACCTTTTTTTTTTTTATTAACCCAGTATACCCAAAACATTATCATTTCAACATGTACTTTAAGAATATTACAAATTTTTTTTTATAGTAGGTCTTTGAAATCTGTTATTTTATCCTTATAGTATATCTCAATTCAGACTACATTACAGGTGCTCATCTGCCATATGTGGCTACTGGCTCTAGAGGGTTTAAACTGAATAGTTATTCCTAGGCAATGGAAAGATACTAGTTCTTTCTCAGTAGTATTAATCAACAAGTTTAAGGGTCTTCTTCTCTTCAACCTTTCAAGTACCCACTTGTTGTCACCCCCCCCCCTTTTCCTACCCAAACTTCTGGAGATTAAATACCATGTTTATTACTTCTCTTGTTAATTCTCATTTACTTCTCAAGTTCTTACACTAGATTTCATAATCATATTATGCACTGTCTGGCAACCTCCTGTATTCTCTTCAAGATCTATTTAAATGCCACCTTTTGCTTTTTATAACATTGCTGTTTATTGCAGAAATTAAAACAATTTATAAATTAAAACCCACTTATATTTTTACTTCTTAAACATCTCTCTTTTTCACTAGGCTGTAAGCTAAAAAGTAGTTCCATATTTTTTTTTGTAATTAGTGGTATCTGACATAAACTCAGGAGTTGCTGAATGATATTTTCTATTGTTATATAAAGGTGAGTTGTGTTTTGCCATTAACAATTTTCTAACATTCTCTTCTCTACAGCTTGATTTTTAATATATTTAAACCTTAGATCCCCCCTTTTTAAGCTTGGCTTAATCTATGAAACCGATTTAATTTTCCCCCAAAACTATTTTTTCCCAATAAGGCTAATTAATCCCTCCGTACCCCCACTTCGGGGCATCTACTTTTTCTCTTAAATCACTTAATTTAGATGCTCCTTAACTCTCACCTAGACTATTGCATTAATCTTCTGTTTTCCATGGTATCTGCAATCTTGTTTCAGGTTGACTTGGAAACTACCACAAATCAAGCAAGAAAGCCATTTCTGTCATCATTCCCGCAGTCTAAAAGCTTCCGCTGGCTCCTTTCTGCTAACAGGATAAAATCAACCTTTTTAGATTAGTATTTCACACCCCCACCCTTATAAAATGTCTCAACCTGTCACTCTCCATAATCTCTTCCCTTCCTTGGTTGACAAAGAGTACAGTGATTGAAAGCCTAAGATTTGGAGTCAGTCCAATCCAAACTCCTTTCCTTAGAAGCTGTTTAGCCTGAGCAGTTATTTTAGGTTTATGCCTCATGTTCTTCTTCTGATGCATGAGGCTAATAGTAGCTACTTCATAGTTTGATATGTCAACTGGATGAGTTAATACATAAAAATATTTAAGCCAAGCCTAGAGTACGGTAAAAGACCAGTAAAGGTTAAACTATTCTGACTATCCTCTAAGAAGGGACCTTTATCTTTGCACAAGACCTTCCCAACAAGTTCTCCTTGCTTTCCCTAGGTGTCTGTTCAGACATCTGTTCTCACTTTCAGCTGTAGTATTAATTTTCTCTCCCTGAATACACTGTGACCCTCTCTAGAGCCATGCTAGCCAAAGTGGGGCCCATGAGAGCTTGTAGAAATGCAGAGACTTAGGACCCATCCTGTTTAAATGCACACGAAATCACTAAGGAAACTTGTTAAAAACGCCAATTTCTAGGTCTCAGATTCTGAGTCCAAAGTCTGGATTTAGCATGCACCTCTCCTGGCACTGTCGCAGGTGGTTTCTGCCACTCTTTGAGAAACACTGCTCTCAAGCCCATAACAGCTTGTCCTTGGTGAGCTGAAGATCATCCACCAGAGAGCAGGCAATCAATACACTTAAATTCTGTAAAAGGGGGCAAAGCATTGTGTCAAGGGAGCATTAGGGCTCAAACACGAAAGATTGGGATGAGAATGCACACAACTATATCTTGACCTCTGATCCAAACCAAACAGGGTTGCAACTGAGTAAACAACTTCTAACTAAGGGAGGTGTGAACACCTGACCAGCAGCATAGTAGGAAAAGCAAATAATGAGTCAAGAATCTGCTTTAAATCCCGTTCCCCCAGGCCCGACCCTCACCGTGTAGCAAGTGCTCGGTCTCCTGCAGCTCCCGCTCTTTCTCGCTCAGCAGTTTGGCCGTCGCCAGCAGCTCAGACCCCCTGACCTGCAACTGGGCTTCAGACCCTGCCTGGCGCTCCAGAAAGGTCCGCAAGGGCCCGCCGCGAGCGAACAGCTCTTCCAGCGGCAGGCTACCGCAGCTGAGGTGCCGGCGGGCCGGGCTGACAATCTTGCGGGCCCACAAACACCGAGCAGCACCCCGCAGAAGCTGGGACCGCATAGCTGCAACCACCGACGTCAACCAGAGCCGGAAGTCTCGTACAGCGAATCTCGCGACAGCGCGCGGAGTTTCGAAACCGGCGAGAACTGACGGGTCCCAGCCCGGCGCACGCGCCAGTTTTAAAGGGCCTCCCGAAAGCCTCGGGGGGGAACTTCCGGCAAGCATTTAAACGCCGAATTATTCGCGGAGGCCGGAAGGGGGCGGAGCGGGAAGTGATCCACATTTAGAAGCTGGGCCGGAAACGCCTCTTTGAACGTGGCGGGGCGGTGTGTTGGGCGGGAGTGTGGGGACGCAGACGGTTCCCACTCGGTTTTCTGATGTCGAGGTTTTATATCCCAAGCACTGAATGAGGATCTCGAATACCGCAGTGGAGGGCCGTGTAGTTTTTTTTTCCTTCTCCTCTTTTCGACGGTAAGACTTCGTGTTCATGAGGACGGGACTAGGGTACTCGAAGGCAACCGGGAGAGTGATTTCCCCAAATCTTTCCAGCCTTTGTGTGCAGCGAAATGTACTTGCTTTCAGACGACTTCGTTCCTCGCTCACCGAGTCTCCTGCCCGTCCCTCCTCACTCCGAGTTATCGTTAGTACTTTTAAAACAGATCGAGTGATTCCAAGTTCCAAAAAACCAGAGCGCCGCAAAACCCTCACAGAGTCCTGCCTTCGGTAGCCCAACCTCCAGCTCCCTCCAAAAATCTTGAGATAGCGGATTGGTGCCAGGGATATTGAAGTTTATTGGTATAATGTTTTGCACTTTCAAAAGAGCTTTTCGCAGCCCACCAGAGGGATGGATATGAGGGTGTAAGTATAACCAAGACAGTCCTTGGGAGGCAAGGGTTGACTCAGTCCGGGAACTCCCACTAAACTAGTTTGCGCAGGGTGCACTAAATGTTGTCACTGTTGAGAGAGCTGAAAACTTGCAATTTAAAAAATCAAGGGGTAATTACGGGAGCCCTTGGCAAGGTTAAACCATCCTTGAGTCCTCTAATCAAAACTGAGGTTAGGTATGAAATTCTTGTAAGGTGAGCTTGCATTGTCTCCATTCATTCCTTACAAATGAAAAGTGAAGTGGAGGAATGAGATGACTCTCCAAATTATAGAGAGCAAAAATTGGTTTTGCAACGTAAAAAGCTCCAACTGACGCACACCTCAACTATTCGCTTCACTTTGTGTGTTCAAGCCACACTACTTTATAAAATTGTTTTTTAAGATAGTGGTTGAAACCCATTTTAATTTTGATCCGAGTATAGAACAGGGCTGATAGGTCGTTTTTATCTTTATTAGAATCATCTGTTTGCCAAGTCTTTGAATTTTTTCTTAACCATAGAAATGGGGGGAAGTCACGTAAATTCAGTATGATCAATCTCTCAGCTGAATGCTTAAGTCAACTCAAGAATATAGTTTAATTATTTATAAAAGGTGAAAAAATGTGAGAAGCAATAACTTTATGGAATGCTATGAAGAATCCAGCCAGAAATTATATTCCCTAAGATGCATAAGCAATTTAAGTAATATAAATAAGTGTACCTTTTACTCCTATAGTGTTACACCAATGAGGAAACAGTAACTTGTCTAAGGATACATTGGTGAATTCTTTATTAATTCAAAACATTTTTTAAAAGTGTAATGCATGTGCATTTTATAATAATATCCATAGGTTTCCACAATATAGTTAAATGAAAACAACTGTAGTTTGATTTACTTTGAAAACAAAAAAAAAAAAGATAGTTTGAGACTTCTGAATTTCCTTACATTATTGTCATGCTCAAAATTCTATTATTACATATTGAAGATTCTAGCATTTTCAGGAAGTCTATTATTTGTACATAGGTAAAATGATAAAATAGATTCAAGGATGGGGAAATAAAAACCCAAAATTTAAATTGGAGGAAAAATCATCTAGATTATCTATTCAATTTATAAGTACCTACAGTTAATCTGACATTGCAAAATAACCAAGCATGTGTCTCAAGCTGCATTCATGCATTCAAAACTCCCTTATGGTCCACTATTATTAGTGGACTACAAAATAGAGATCATTAAGTACAATGAACATGGTAGCAAAAAATTGCATACATTTGGTATAAATTTTACAGAACCAAACACTGAAATTTTTTTTTTAATATTTGGCAAACACCCTAAAATCATAGACAAGAAGCTGTATTTATGACGGATAGGTTAAAGCAAAGGGGGAAAATCAAGTCCTTCACATTATTTCAATAATCAGTGTTCGTTGTTCTGTTGAGGGCGATATGGAAAAGCACTTAGCAAAATGATTATTGATTAAAATTACCTCTTAAGACAAACTGAAATCTTTACTATCCAAGCAATGTAGTGGATAAAGTAAAGATAATTCAAGGGAGAAAATTCACTTTCACCTCCATTAAGTGAATATTCATGCTAACGGTTTTGGAGTTTTATTTTCCCATTGCACTTTCCAGTTTATTGTATTTTCATGGTGTTAGCAGTCATTTAATGGAACCTAATAGTAGCGCTGAGGAATCTGCTCAGGATTTTTTTAGCTTAGCATTAATGTCCAGTACATTTACCTCTAATATGATCTCTTACTAATGTATTGCTTTGCAGTGGTGAAACCTAATAAACACTACCTCAACCACATGATCAAGGTCAGTATTAACAGTGATAAGTCATAATGGTGGTATGTACCTCTGATAAGATATGATATAAATGGCACTTTACTTCTGTAGTCTTCCAAAAACTGGTAACAATTGTCTAATCATAGGGAAATCAATCAGACAAATTCCAATTAAGGGACATTTTACAAAGTACTAGACCAGTACTCTTCAATACTGTCAAGGTCATCAAAACCAAAAAAGGTTTGAGAAACTTGCAACTGAGAGGAACTTAAGAAGACAGGATGACTAAATGTTATGTGTATGTTGAATGAAATCCTGTAACAGAAAAAAGACACTAGGTAAAAGCTGAGGAAATCTGAATAAAGCACGGACTTAATGCTTCAATATTGGATCATTAGTGTGACAAATGTCACAATGGGTGTGCAGTATATAGAACCTCTCTAGTATTTTTGCAATTTTTCAGTGCATCTAAAACTTTTCTAACATTTAATGAAAAATTTTGTGAACACACAACCACCTTTTATTCTTTTATTTTCGTATTTTCGTGGTAAAATTTAAAAAAAAAATCATACCAGAATACTTTCTATTCCATGCCAATTTCAGTGTTTTCTAATGGCCAGTATCTCATAACTTAGTTTTAGCTTTATTTCCACATACTTATTTGGCAAATTATTTGATGTTTCTATTCTTATTTGATGTTTCTATTCTTCCTGTCCTTGGAAATGTTGTTTTATTTCCATTGGAAATAAAATTTTCAAATGATCTCATTTTATTTACCTTATTTAAGCATTTATTTTAAGCCTACAATATTATACACACATATGCATAGACACATCTATATACATATATCTGTGTACGTGTGTCATCGAAAGAAATATACTTCTTGGTTGTATGTCTGTGTGATGTTCTTGAACTGAAAACTGAATTTCAATTATCCTGAACAAAGCAGTAACAAATTCATACCGTCCTCCATCTTAAAATAAGCATGGTTGTATTTGTTTAATAATTAAATCAGATTTTTAAAGTATGGTTTTCTAAAGAGTAGGGGAAAAGTACATTAAAGTGGCATTTAATTCTTACATTCTTGAAATGGGAATAATTACTGAGCTGGAGAACTTTGATAAAGTAATAATAATATATGTAACACTTTATTCTTTCTATATTGACTTCTTTTCATTCTCATGGCCACCCTGTAAATAGAGTATTCCCCATTTGAGGATGAGGAAGCCTGCTTAGAGAGGTTCAATATAATATTTGCCCAAAGTTCCATGAGACAGAAGTGTAACTTGAATTCAAATTTGTAAGTAAAGCCTGGTATCTGGGAACAATAGTATCAATCTACGCACTATCATGTGTTGTAAGGATACTATTAAGAACATTGCAGGGAAGGTCAGAAGCCAAGTTTTTGGTATCAGTTTTATTGATAAATTCTTGCAGTTGTAACAAGTGAGGAATAACTCAGACTTTTACAGATTTAATACTGTTTTCTCAGGAGAACAAGCATTTTATATTGGTCAGAAATTTAAAAACTGAAAAGAGCATGCAAATGTTTGCAAAATATATTTTGAAAATTAGGGTCAGAAGCTGTAAATATAAATACACAGGCAAGAAAGTTTTCTGGAACTGTCTTTATCACTTTTCAAAATAATATGCCATTGTATCCAAAGCAAAGTTTTAAAAATTTATGTTTGATAGGGTTCTATCTATAGACATTTAGACCTAAGAAGTTTCAGGTGGCATTTGAAAGAGTTCTTATTTTCCTATTTTCTGATTGTATTTAAAATTTCTTCCTTCTATATTTATTCCTCAAAGCATCTGATATTTTGTATTTTTTGCAAATGTAACTTGTCACAGTTCCGATAATGACATTTTTTCAGTATGTTAAAAGTGTATAGAAAAAATGGATCATTCAATATTAAGAATCAGGTATTATTTTAAGTCAGCTTAATGGGGTGAAAATGTATTTGTGCCCCTAATATATGACATTATTTATCTATTTCTATAGTCCTTTGTAAGACTGAACTATCAGGTAAATATATGATATGCATTTCGTTCTGTAAGAACCTAGGCAGCATTAAAGGATACTAATAAACACCCCATGCACCATGACCAAATATCAGAACTGGTCATCCTATATACATATTTTAAGATTTTTTTTTTTTAAAGACCACATTATGGTCTTGATTTTTGCACTCCATGACATTGATATCAAAATTGTGTTTTGCTATTGTTGTTCATATGCCAGTGCACCCATTGTGCTTAGAGCTGCCCTATAACACTGTTGGAACATGTTTTACCTTTGGGTAACATAATAATAATTATCCAGAGTGAAGAAGAAGAAGCATCAGCCATCCATTATTACTGTGATCTATGTACAAGATCCATCTCTGAAGAAATCTGGCTCTCCAATTTAGTTATATGTATTTATATATAATCTATACCCTCCACTTTTCTTTCCATGATAGACACATCTGAATTTAGGCACTATAGAAAGAGCATGTGCATTAGCAGATGCTAACAATACACAAAGAAATCCTGACAATCTAAAACACAAAATGTACCTTCTAAAGTGCTAATTTGTCCCCAGGGAGGAATATGTTCACTAGGAAAAATCAAATTCTACCATAACAAATATTGTGCTCTTGGAATGGTAGCATAGACACCAGTTGAGGGCTTTTTGTTTATTACAGCTCTGTAATTAAAACAGAAGGAGTTATACCATACTTTAAAAATTGGTAGAGTTGCAAATATACAGATATACTCGTAGATAGAAACTTCAAACATTTTGAAATTAAATGAGAAACCTCCCCTCCCCCCAAAACAGGAATTAGCGCAGAAATGCTCACATAATATGGCTACCAACATCCGATGTGTAAATCTGCTCTCGAATCATTCTCAACCCAACTTCCTAATCAGGTTTTAAAAGGTTATACTAATTTCAAAGTCTGTATTCTACAAATGCCCAGGTTAGAGATTAGGACTCTTTAGAAGGGCCCTTATCTTTTACATTTGGTAAAATATCAAAGGTATTGTCACACAGACAATTCATCTAATAGTCCAAAGTATCTTATAAAGATAACTTATGGCTAGCAGGTCACCATCATATATAGTAACTACAGGAATATAAAGTCTACGTGTAAAAAGATGGATGCATGCGGTGTATCATAGTATATTACATATTTTCTGGTCATGTGCACCAATTTATTGTGCCTCAAAGATAGCAACAATATGATATTACAACATATATGTGAATACATCATAGAAGCATTATAAACTCAGTTCTACTCAAGAAAAAATTAAATAATTTAGGAACAATAGAACTTCACAATAGAAGTGATGGTGATTATAGGTTTTTCTTCACTCTTTTGAAAAAAAAATAGGACTTTTTGTAAACATCTTCGTAGCTATCTTTTTTCCAACATATTACGGAAAACTACTATTCAAATAGTAAATATCTAATTGACATGGATAAAATAGGTTTTAACACACTAACACTTTCAGACAAAAACAGGCATTTGTTAAAAGAAATGATTATTACAAATATTTTCTATCTTCTATTCTAACTACATTTTCATAAATAATGTATTTAAAAGTGCTGAATATGGTAGGATAGTCAGCAACGCCAGTGTAAACAGAACATTTTGTTTTCTTCTCTGCAAACTTTTTAATCCCATTTTGTCAAACACTGCAACAGTTAAAATATTTGCATAGGGAATAGATAATAGCCCTTTTAACCATATCTCCTGAATACTATATAAATTAGAAAATCAAATTCACTTAAAAAAACAATCCTTCAAATGTCTTAAGTTTTATGGAAAAAAAAACTTATGATCCCAACCTTTCAAGTAAAATAAATTTTAAAAAGAAAACCCCAAACTTGTTTATTTTAAAAATGTTTAATAAATTAAAAAATGAGAGGTAGTTAAAAAATGACAAAACCTATAATTTTAATATCATCCTTAATATAAGGCCAGTATTATCAGTGGATATAAATATTTTTAAAACTTTCACTTTAGGTGACTCACTACTATATTTATTAAGTTTAAGTTAAAAAAATAGCCTCCAGGGGATATTAATATTCAAATGCAACACCTTGATATAAATATGACACTGACTTTTCTGTGTGTGCACATGATAGGATACTGTTTTCTTGAGTGTCAAAAGTACATGCCAATATCAGGCAAGTATTCTGTCTTAAAGATTTAGTGGTACTTATAAAAAATAATATGGCAGCTAGAAGATTTGAGCACTGTACTGCCTTTCAATTATGGATGAGTATTAATAGTTTGGTTTTAACATTTTTAAAATAAGTCATTCTGAAGATACTATGAAAACAGTTAAGGTTTGAAGTAGAGAATTTTCTTCTTCATAACCCTTACAAAACTTCTCTTGGTTAAAAACTTAGCTTTTCATTGGATTTTGCTTTCAAGGAAAATATGCCACAGGACAGATGCTATTCATCAAAATGTTTTATGATGCTACATTTAGGCATTCCTTTATTAAATCCTTTTTTTAAATATATATTCCAAAAACTAAGTTATTGAGCTTAGTATTTTTTTCTTGCTAAAGTACATACTTTACACAACCGTTTTAGAACTGGAGAGCCAGTCTTTAATAAATTAATTACAGTATTGGACATCTGATATATACATAGATTTTCCTCTATTACAATTAAAAACAATTATCACTCTTTGATTTGTCATTGAGATAGAATATCTTCAAATTGTTTTGTGCTTTTTTTCTCTTTTCATCTTCTTATTGTTTGTTTTGTTTTGTGTTTTTTTTTTTTTTTTTTACATAACAAACTATTCTGTAAAGAAAATGCCACAATTTTGGCAGTGAACAACCAGAGGAATCCCCCGTTAGGATTTCCCAACAAGCAGAGATAAATAGCTCTTTTTCCATGTACAGAAATATTGGCTTCAAAATGAGTGTACTGAACACAGTATATAACATGTTGAATACCATTGTTACAACTTAAAAATTGGCTTTTTCTCTCTTAGATTATATTTAAAAATGCAAACCACAGCCAATTTTTTGGCAATTATTTCTATAAGACCATATTGCACAAAAGTCCTTAAATACAGATATAAGTTATGCCATTGGATTAAATATTACAACAGCTATGTGGCAAATGAAGCAGTTTAACTTTGCACATGCAGTCTCTGGGGATACACTAGGAGACTGTTTATTGGACTACAAATACAGCTTGCTTGCAAGTAGAATGAGTGTTGAATAAAACAAACTTAATTTGGCAATCCATTGTTTTCATGTGGTGTTTTCTCCAAACTTAACCAGGATAACCTTGATAAAAATGGAGACAAAGACCATATGGTTGTATTTTCACAGTAGCCTGAGGAATGCTAAACTGTAGTTCTCCAGGAACTCAGTTTCTGGTGTAATTTAACTACTTTTATTTCCCATCCCAGCCCTCCAAAATGATTTTTTTTTTAATGAAAATTAAGATTCAGAAGTAGAGCTGGCAGTACTTTCAACAAAGGACTTGTAAATTTGAGAGTTCAAAAACCTTGGAAAAGAATCTCTGTGCATTAAGGTATATATCTGAAGTTGGGCATCTTCATACATGTGAGGATTAGGATCCAACAGATTTCTGTTGATCACCTCTCTAACTCGAGAATCGAGACTGACCTAAAAAGAAATAAGAGCAGATACATTAAATAAATTTTTTTTCAAAAGATCTCAAGTAAATATAGTTTTGTGATATTTCAGAGAAACTTCAAAGAGTTAAATCCAACTACCTAAAATCTTGAGGTCACTTTTTTTTTTTTGAGGTTACCTTTTCCAAGACTATATAACCTTGCATACTTGTCTACCTTAAAAGTTGAACTAAAACAAACAAAAAACAACTTGTCTTTTAAAGCAGAAGTTTAGTTCACAGATATCCTGGCTTACTGGGATTTATCTTTTCTATGCACTTAGGAGTTTTTTTTTTTTTTTACCATTTCTATTCATCGTTGAGGCAATGGAGAATTCCCTAGCCAGAAGACAAATTTATCTCCTCCTATTAGGTGACTGCTGGGGTGACTGTCTTGATGGGACAAGGTAAAAATCTGGCAGGGAGTAATTCTCTGGCAAAAGTCAGCATGATATCGAGTGCTGATTCCTGGTAGTTTTATATCCCAACAAATCCTGTAGCGTCAAAGTAAGAAACCAGGACTCTGGAAGGGTGTAGTAGAGCAAAACCAGAGGAGGCATTCTCCTTGTCTTGGGGGTACTTGGCAAGGCACAGAGAAATATATAGTCCTTATACAGAGATGTATCTGAAGATCTCCGTATGAGAGATTAAGGAGAACAACTGCTTAAAGTGGAGTCTTTGAAAGGAGAAATGTAAGTAGGAATTCAGAATATCTGTACAAGTAATCAGGACAGTGTTATTAGCGTAAATAAAGGGGTGCCTGGGTGGCTCAATAGGTTAAACCTCGGTCTTTGGCTCAGTTCCTGATCTCACGGTTTTGGAATCGAGCCCCACATTGGGCTTTCTGCTCAGGAGGGAACCTGCTTCCCCCTCTCTGCTGCCCTGCCTACTCATGATCTTTTTCTCTGTGTCAAATAAATAAAATCTTTAAAAATCAAAAAAGCATAAATAAATTCTGCAAATGATAGTTTTTTGTTGTCTTTTTTGTTTTCCTTCACTAAATGCTGATCCTGTTGGAGCTGGCAGGACTGCTGGAAAGGGAGCTGGGGAAAAATAAATAGCAATAAGGGCATACTCCGGGAACAGAAATGAGCTCTGCTCTGAAGTGACATGTTGGCAAAACCTAAGAGGCCAGCCATCACAAACTGGTCCTCGTTGGTTTCCTCAGTCCTCAATGTTGAGCACGGACTAGAGCACTGTGATCATATTTTCTGTTTCATGATGTACTCCATCTATACAAATGTTTTATTTTTATAGCTAAATGTTTTGTCATAAGCATTTTGCAGAAGCCTTTTTGGTTATGACTTCTTTTCCCACCTATTGTTCGGATTGAGCCTGGGGTCTGAGACAGTCCTAATGACTGAAGTGGCTCATGTTCTATCTCAGTGTCCCAGATTCCCAAGCTCTGTGGCCCATGTAGAATTGGGGTGATTGCTATACCCCAGAGATGGGTCCTATAAGAGGGAAATGGTGATCCAGACTAAATGTCTATGGCTTAGCTAGACCAACATTATGGAAAAAATTAAATGTCTCTTGGGTGAACTATATATTAATTCTTTTAAAAAAGGTTCTGGAAATGGATCATTTAAGGTTTTATTCTCTGTGTTATCTGAGCCATCTGAAGTCATCAAATACAAAGTAATAAAAAATAGAGCTTTTTTTCTGAGCTTTTTATTTAAAAATGTTATTTATATTTCTATTCAATAGGAATGTGTTGACACTGGAGTTCAAGCTGATCTCACACTGCAAAGTGGTGTTATGGTAAGGTGAAATCTTACCAAATACACTCAACTGTTTTTGTAAATGTTTTTGCTCCTACTTTCAAACTTGAGAAACTTTTTATTTCAACGGAGGAGGAAATGTTAGATGAGTGATAAGATCATTTATTTCTTAAATAACAGCATGATTAAATACAGTATAATGGCTTGTGGTAAGAACCATATTAGTTATCTTAAGACAGAAATAAAATACCTTGAATTATTAAATGTCTTGAGTTCTCACTGTATAATTTTATTTTTGTGCAAATTAAAAACCATAGTGAAATATCACAGAGAAAAGTCATCTGACATTTAGTAACCTGTAACAAAAACTCATTTGCTATTTCTATTTAAAAAAGAAAATATTTACCTTAAGTTCTGCTTGTTTGGAAAGGCTGTCAGTCAAAAGCAGTGTAGAGAGGTCAAATAACAAGGATAAACCCCATGGGTGTAAAAATCTATAGTTTCATCTGGTGGTATCTTTGTGCTTCAGACTGTGGAACATCTATAATACAAGTTAATGGCGTGGGGGGGGATCCCAGCACGGGCCTGAGCCATAGTCACCATAGGATTCAGGCACAACTGGATGGCTCATGATCCCATCTAATCTGGGGTCCAGTGCCTACGGGACTGAGGAGTTTCCCATAAAGAAGTCATCCCAAGGGAAGAGGAAGTTGAGAAGCACAAGACAAGCTACTGTTGCGCAACAGGGCTCTGGTAGTATTCAGTCCTCACAGACTCACATCTAGGTAAGGGGAGGGAAGGCACCATTCACAGTCACAGTATTAACCGAAAAAGAAGTACTCCGCAGGGACGGGGCACCACACGGCTCCTATGAGTTTGGCAGCTTTCACCCAGCAGCCCTAGCAGTGCTGGGAACGCTGGCAGCATTGAGAGGCGGCAAGTGAAGTTTAGAAGGCTTACGGGACTTTGTGGGAGGAGCTTGGAAGCTATTCCCTCGCACAGGGAGCAGGAGACAGAGGAAGAAAGGCAAGTGGCTTGCAATCATACAAATATGTTCCACCTGTAACTCCACAAACTAGTTGGGAGAAAAACGGCATGAGAGCTGAAGGTTCAACAAGAGTGTGGAACGAAAGTGGAGGCAATGAAGACGCAGGTCTTGCTAGTGTGGCTGGGGAAAACCCGGCTCAAACTGAGTGATACCTGCTTAATCTTGCTACATTCCCTACCCAGTGGAGGGAACACTGAGATAAGTGAATGTCACCAGAGGGCTGTATGCTGTGTGTTGACCCTGCCTTTCTGTTCTAGCCATCAAGATGGAATGGAAATTTTGACTTTGTGGACATTTGGGGCAGAATTATGCTGAAAATGATGAATTTTCACTGGAAGTCTTTTTCCCTTGTGGACATCCTCCTCAAATTAATTAGGTGAATTCCTTAAACAATTTTTAGGTATCATGATTATGTTTTTCTCCTCCATTTTTTCCCATTTTATCTTTAATTTTACCAAAGTTGCTTTATTTAGGATTCTTTTTGAGGTAAAATTCTGATTTTTGTTCCTTTTTCCTTTATAAGTTCATATTCAATTTTACCAGTGATATTCTTTTTAATTTTAACTAAACTTGATTTTCTCATGTTAAATTTTGTGAATATCTGATTCCCCCATTGGTTATAATAAATTTATATCATGTGTACTTTTAGTCATATTATTTATTCTGTGTTATTTCTGCTGAAAATAATTATAAATTGCAAATAAGACTATTGGAATTGATTTCTTGGAACAAAGATCACTGGATAAAATGCAGTAGCTATATTCCTGGTAGGGCCCAAATGATGGGGAAGTTTATCTTGCTTAGATGTCTAGGGAGAGTTCAGGCATGTGGTTATGATCATTATTTCTCATTTTGTCTCAAGTTCTAAGGTTGGGTTTATAGAAATCTATAGAAGTGTCATGAAGAAAATACTAGACAATGGGATTACTAGTCAGCATATTACACTGAAAGGGCACCACATTTGAATCCAGAAGACCTTGGGCTTCTGTTCTCTCTTTACCAGGTATATAGTTAGGATGTCCTACAATAGTTGTTCTGCCTGAGACAGGCATTTGAGAATCCATTTATTTCCTTTGCTGTAAAATGGTGCCCTGTCTCCCAATGGCTAAAGGATTCTTGTGAGACTTAAATTGTGATAATATATGTGAGACCATTTTGTCAATAACAAAGTTTAAGCCCAATGTAAGGTGATAATAATAATAATTGGCCTTAAGTCTCATGACACCTTTTTGATAAACACAGTGTCTTCAGACTTTCTATCAACTTGAATTTTCCCTTCTCAGAATGACCCTACCTGACTTCCCCTCATCTAAACACCACCATTGACCTCCATCCCCGTTATGTTCATCACAATTTTTAGTTACTTGCTTTTTAAAAAATTTTTATTTTATTTTTATTATCATATAATGTATTATTTGCCCCAGGGGTACAGGTCTGTGAATCATCAGGCTTATACAATTCACAGCACTCACCATAGCACATACCCTCCCCAATGTCCATAACCCAACCTCCTTCTCCCTATCCTCCCCACCCCCTAGCAACCTCAGTTTGTTTCATGAGATTGAGAGTCTCTTATGGTTTGTCTTCCTCCCTCTTGTTTCATTTTTTCCCTCCCTACCCCCCACAACCCCCTGCCCTCCCTCTCAAATTCCTCATATCGGAGAGATCATATGATAATTGTCTTTCTCTGATTGGCTGTTCATAGCAGCAATGTTCACAATAGCCAAACTATGGAAAGAACCTAGATGTCCATCAACAGATGAATGGATAAGGAAGACATGGTGTGTGTGTGTTTGTGTGTGTGTGTGTGTTATACACATACACATACACACAATGGGATAGTATGCAGCCATCAAAAGAAATGAAATCTTGCCATTTGCAACAACATGAATGGAACTAGAGGGTATTCTGCTAGTTACTTGCTTTTGAGATGATTTGTCTGTCTTCCTGAAATGTAAGATCTGTAAATGATAGGCCATTGTTTTTCTTGTTCACCAACATATTCCCAACATCTAACCCAGTATCTGGCTCATAGGAAATAGTCAAATATTTTTTGAATGAAAATATGCAGGCACAAAGAAATGAATCTAGGAAAATACAGTCAAATGAGTCCTGCTTAGAAAAAACAATTTATATCATCAAAAGTGCTAAATTCACATAATTTTGCTTAAAGGGGCACATACTTGCAAACACAGAATCCACATGTCTATCACATATGCATTATTTTTAGAGAATTTTGGAATTTAAATAGGTTTACTGCTTTTTTTTTTTTCTCCCAGATAACAACTGGAAATTCAGGATGAAATCAAAGAAGCAAACAACCCCTACCAGTATTCAAATCACCATGGGAGAGAGCCATAAAGTTAGAGATTTAGTGAGTTTTTGAGTTTTCTCCATGCCATTATTCTGCAAAATGAGGAAACTGAGGCCAGAGACCCCTAAAGTGAGTTAGTTGCTCAGTGTCGTAAGGATGGTAAGCATCAGGAGGGCTGAATTACAGCTCATGTTAAGGAAAATGCCATCACTAAAGAGATTTGTAGAAAACTGAGCACTTTTCTTCATTTCAGGTATGTCTTACATTTGTTACAAGATTTATAATTACTTATTCAACAGCTCGATGCTGTTTATGGTAGGTAATAGCTTTTAAATAGACTTTTTTTTGGAGATTTTATTTTTTAGTTAATCTTACACTCAATGTGGTGCTCGACTTACAGGAGTTCAAGAGTTGCATAAGCCAGCCCAGGAAACCCACACTGACTTTTTACTAAAGTTATTAATTTTTCTGGGTTTGTCTTTTCAATATTTAATAAATATAAACTGCCATCAGCATCTTTGATTTGCAGTAAGAGTACTGTCAATCTTAAATTCCTCTTTACTACCCCCATTGATTCCCTCTTTGAGAACATCACATAAAAAAATTCACTTTTGAAAAATGCTGTTCTTTACGTGTTTTGCTTTTTTTTAAATCGAAAATTTGTCCTTTCCCTCTTGACATATACACTATACCAAAAAATGAAGGCTATATTGTCTCCAGATACAAACATCTATTTTATAACAATGCTCAAATTATTTCAAATGCATAAAACAAGCTCTTCAAGTAATGAAATATAATTTCAAACACACTGGCTTCATAAAAAAAATAAGTTATCTAAATATAAATAATTTTAAGAATGTAGACTTTCTCTACATTTAACCAAGAGGAACATGATAACTCTATCAAATTAAGATAAAATGAGACTAGTGAAGAAAAATGAGGGAGGTTCTAGTTAAGAATGGAATCCTGGTAATTTTTATTTAGTCCTTATTTTATAAATGATTCAAATTTTCATGTTCTTTAAAAATATTCAAAGTAAACAGTAACAGTTACAGAATTTCAGAGGTAGAAAGGCCAGATTATCTAGTCCCCAAATGGGAAATCGATCCCAACTCTAACAGTTTATAGCCTGGCTGCTTTGAATACTCATTGAAAGAAATTCTCTGGTTGAATCTGGGTATAGTAGTAAAAACCATGATAGATTAGCCACGTCACTTGGTGAAGAGAATGGAGTAGTAGCACAAGAGCCTTACAGTTGTCATTCTGGATTTGGTTTACTAGTCTCTGTGTCCCGTTTTATCTTTATTTTGGTAAACAAAGCAACTGAACAACAAATCAGAGAAGTGGATCAGCTTGAAGCAGATCCAGAGTCAGAATCCCATGCACCTGAATGATGAGTTCAGTGCTCTTACTACTATATAGTCAGGGCTGTCTTGATGTGCCATGTATTCTCTCCAGTGTTGGAAAACATTGGAAGGGTGACAACTCAGTATCATCAGGCAGTTATTAATGCATTGTGGATGATCAGAGATTTTTTGCATAGAAAGGTCAGTGAGATGTAACAGTTTAGAAAGGACTCTGGGGTGGCCAGAAAGTGCATGCCATTTTGTAAGTGTCTCAGTGAGTCAGGTCATGGTTCAAGAGCAAATATATTTATATCTTGGCTTAAAATATAACTTATAAACAATTTTCTTTTATAATTGCAAATACCTACTTTTGGTTTATTTGTTTTTGTTAATAAACAATGACCAAATGTAATTACTATGTTGACAGGAGAACAATCCTTTGGCTACACAAAGGCACTTCGTAGTGAGTTGGGGGAAATTGGAGGGGGAAACAAACCCGAGAGACTGTGGACTCTGAGAAACAAACTGAGGGTTTTGGAGGGGAGGGGGTTAGGGGGTTGGGTAAGCCTGGTGGTGGGTATTAAGGAAGGCACGTATTGCATGGAGCACTGGGTGTGGTGCATAAACAATGAATTTTGGAACACACACATACACAAAATAAAATTAAAGTAGAAAGGGAAAAAAAGGCACTTCATACAGTCCAATTATTTAGATTCTATGTCAAGAGTTATTTACAAGTCAGTACACAAGTAGCAAAATGTTAAAAATGTGCATTTTGCTTCCCTCTCTCTGTGTGTGTGGTATCTTGAGGATATTAAATAGTGGGTAATGCCCCAAATATAGATATACAAAAGAGAAAAGATATATTTCTGTTATACTAAAATAGTCCATTTAACTTAGGGAAGGTAGTGCTTTTGATCAGAAAATAGTATTTTAATGACTTTTTGGTGAAACTCATATTCAAAATAAATTAGGCTAAAACAAAACTCTATTACTTTTGCAAAAACAATGAAAATCCAATAGTTTTTAGTTCAGTAATCAATAACTAAGATAGCTTGAAACTGTGGCCCAAAGAAGTAATTTTATGAAAACTGTTTATTTTACAAAGCTCCATTAATCAGTGACACCTGAAAATCGGGAGTATGAAGACAATGGGAAAGTGTTTCCCATAAAAACTAAAAACTAGTAAATGAAGACTGTGAAATAAAGGAATTCTATGAACTTCATATGGAGAATATATCTTCTACCAACATTATTTTAAAGTAGAACACCCATCATAGATAGTACAAAGAATGGACTAGATAATCGAGGCAATTACCATTTTCACATGATATATAATATATATTTTGGGGAGGGAAATGGGCTAGATAATCTTCCCAAACAACAATTATGTGCAACAGAAGCACATCATTGGGCACATTTGGATCGTTTGATATCTTTGCCATGTAATGCAAACTTAAAATGAGAATGAAATGTATATGCTAATAAAATCCAAGAAGAAGTGGCTAGGTGCTGAGCTTCCAGAGAGACTACAAACCTGAAGCATGTAGTTCTGAGGTTAGAACCACAAAGTAGCATCTATAAGAAATGCACTGAGGCTACAGAAAAAATTCTGCGCACCTTGTTTCCAGGAATACTTTCTCTACATTAATGAGAGAAATAAAAAAATAAAACGATCTTTGTATATCCAATTCCAGGTCTCTCATCTTGTGGCGACAATACTCTTAGGGTCCTCTGGAATACCAATGGCAATTATAACTTAACTAACAAATTTTTAAAACTTACTAAGGTACACCTTATTAAAGTGAAATAGTTTATATAGCCTTCCAAACATAGACGTGGATTCGTTTTATAGGTTTCAGGGTGAGGGGTGTAGGGCAGGTTGGGGCCACATCCCGGACCGGAGGAAGCCCCAGTGAGCAGAGCCCATTTCTAGGGAACAGTGTAGATGGGCACACAGGAGAGGAGTGTGGAGCCGAAGGCGCCAGGTCAGGGCATTTCAGTGCACAGAGACAGGAAAGACAAAAAGAGGGTGGTGTGGAGTGGAACTCTGTCACTCAGCACTGCTGAGGCCTGGCTACCCTGCTAATTCCTCCCTTATCAAGTCCTTTTCACTCTGGCAGCTGGAGCATTACTCGGGATCAAATTATTTTTTAAAAAGTTAATGGAAAAGTGTTAATTTGTTTACTTGAAATGTTCTTATTAATTAGGCATGTTTCAGCAGTGGCAAAAAAAAAAAAAAAAAAAAAAAAAGGGCTTGCACTTTCAGTAACAGGATAACCGAAATAAAGAAAAGAATTGCTATTACCCATCTCTCTCCTAAGAATATTAGTGGATCATAAAGGCCCATTCTTTAATCCTGTAAAAATTCTATCATGAGCATCAATAAACATAGTAGCTTTTTTTTTTTTTTTTTTTTAAAGCTCCTATTAGAGGTTTTCAAACTCGTGTGTACATGGAAACCTTGTACAAACAAATAGAGCCCAGATTCCTGGCTGGGCTATATTTCCAAAAATTCAGATCCAGAAGTCCTGGGTAGGCCTCTAGAATTTGCTTTTCAAACAAATGTTCCAGGAGATCTGGGGACCACACTTAGAGAAAAACTTCCCCACAATAAATTCTTTTCCTCTTTAGCCTAAGTCACTGTATTAAGCAAACTGTATTTAAGAGGCTTTGCAATGTTAGTTCTGAAAAGCAAGTAGCCAGCCCCAGTATCTTCAGAGAGAGATAAATGATCAAAGCATAGTGGGGAAACCTCGCCTTCAAACCCATGTTCAGGTAGGTTCTCAGAGTAAAATTATCTCCCCAGGGAAGCCTTCTAGCCTGTCCACACCCCATGCATTACCCAACGTGGACAGAGGTCCCTTCGGGTTCATCCTTGGTCTTAGGAAGCCCATAAATATTTTCCAGATTTTTACCTCTTTTGGTGATAGTATAGAAATGTAATCTTCATAGATCATTCTGGCCTTTTCTTCAATTACTTTTTTGTTCTGCTCTTTCTTTAAGTCTTCACAGGCAAGCCAGAAAAGTAGGTTCTCTTCACTGTATTCTGTTCGGAGAAACTCTCTGAAAAGGTTTCTTCCTGCTGGGGCCTTCATCATCTTGTCAAAATTTTGAGACCAGGACAAGACTTCATCTGAAGTGGGGTTTTGGCTGCAAAGACAGAATTGGGCCATTATCAAAGGCAACTCTGACCAAAGAATACTTGATTCGCAGAGGGGAGAAAAGACAGAAATTGCTGTTCATTTGCTGCCACCTAGTGGTCATTGACAATTATTTTGCTCTGATCCTACAAGTATCTGCAAGGACTAGGCTAGTTATTTCTGGGTATTAAAAAAAAATTCGTTTAGCCACAAATGTGTGTTAGGGAGCAAAGCATTCAAACAGCAAAGGGCTATACACACTATTTAGCATGGTCATCATAATTCATAATGAAGCCTGGAAATGTTCAAACCTTAACAATATATTGCAAATTGACAGACACCCTAACCATTAATGTGAAGGGCAAATTGAATTTTTTGTTTGTGTCTTTTAATTTATGTATTTATATTTTTGATGTATATTTTAACTTTAAAGCCATAAGGTACTGCTTCTCTTTTCCTCTCTGACAGGTACTTTTTCATTTGTCACTGGTTCTAAAATAAGAATACATTGTATGCACTTACCGCATATTTTCCTAAGCTCTAGTATTACTCTATTAAAGTATTATGAATAAAGTATTACCTACCCATGAATGGAATTATTAGAGCTAAAAATCTCAAGGCCT
The DNA here is from genome assembly GCA_004024625.1 of Mellivora capensis. Classification (NCBI taxonomy): domain Eukaryota; kingdom Metazoa; phylum Chordata; class Mammalia; order Carnivora; family Mustelidae; genus Mellivora; species Mellivora capensis. Next base: position 94,700 of record PISX010003702.1, read on the forward strand.
TTATAATGACACTGAAGACTTTCTAGATACTTATATTTAAGTTTTTTTTTAAATTTTTATTTTTTATAAACATATTTTTATCCCCAGGGGTACATGTCTGTGAATCGCCAGGTTTACACACTTCATGGCACTAACCATAGCACATACCCTCCCCAATGTCCATTACCCCACCCCCCTTTCCCTCCCCCCTCCCCCCAGCAACCCTCAGTTTGTTTTGTGAGATTAAGAGTCACTTATGGTTTTAGTGACTATGTTCATGCAGAAACCACCAGTTGTTACTCCCTTTGGTTATACTTCAAAGAAATGGAAAAAGAGAAGCTTAGAGATTCTTATGGTTAAATTGATCCCGATCTTGCTTTCCTATCCATCGGTTTATTTAAGAATTTTCCAACCTCCTCTAAAAGTTAAAAGAGGACTACCCTACGATCCAGCAATGGCACTACTTGGTATTTACTCAAAGAATACAAAAGCACTAATTCAAGGGGTACGTGCAGCCCAATGTTTACAGCAGCGTTATCTACAATAGCCAAATTATGGAAAAAACACAAGTGTCCATCACTTGATGAATGGGTAACGAAGACATGGTGTATATATACAATGGAATAGTACTCAGCAATGACATGGATGGAACTAGAGAGTATTACACTAAGTGAAACAAGTCTGAGAAACACCATGTGATTTTACTTCTATAGGGAATTAAAAAACAAAACAAGAAAAGAGGGGAGCAAAGCAAGAAACAGACTCTTAACTATAGAAAACAAACTGATGGTTACCAGAAGGGAGGTGGGTGGGGGGATGGGAGAAATAAATGGTGGGGATTAAGGAATGCAATTGTTGTGATGAGCACGGGGTGTTGTATGGAAGCGTTGAATCACTGTATTATACACCTAAAACTAACATTATACTGTATGTTAACTGGAATTTTTTTAAAAAGGTAAAAAACAGGGAAAGAAAAATAAGAACTTTCCAACCCAAAATACATTTGGTCTAAGAAGTATTTATATTCTATTTTTTTCTTATTTTTTTGACCAAGTATATTAAATAGATTTGTTACTGATCCAAAATGTCTGAACTTCCTCTTTTCACTCAAAAAAGTTTAAAGGTGGAAAAATTACAATGAGGCACCAACATTAAAATCTTTTCATAGGAAGCAGAAAAAGAAAGCACCTATCATCATACAACTAATCGACTTGTATTTTAATTTTATTCTGTAGATACTGCAATGAGAACTTGATTCTCATTTTGGAGAAAATACCTGGGTAGAATCTGTTCTGATGGAAATGGGATCAGGGACCAGCTGGGTGCCCTTTCTGACTAACTGAGGTAATTAAATATCTTTTTCTGTGTGTTGCAGACTCTTCCCTGATGAAGAGAAAAGCTTAGAAAAAATATTCACAGAAAGAGAAGAATTAGGGCAATCAGGGGCTAATTCATCTTAACAGTCATTACTTTTTGAAAGAGAGAGATAAACTCAGGCAGTGTTTTAGCTGATAGCTTAACATAGCTAATAGAAAAATGGATGAAAAGCAGTTGCCGTCACAAAAGAAGATCTCCCAGACTGAGAAGGCATTCACTTCACAAAACCATTCTGAGGAGCACCAGGACACAAGGGCTAATGCTCCAGCACTGAGTAGATGTAAGTGGTGCACAAGTACAACACAAACTTACAAGGGGAAGCACTTACCACTCCTCTAAGACCTGGATGCTCTCCATTTTTGTGGTATGCGTAGGTCTTCCTGCATTTTCCCCTCTTTCTTCGTTCCTAACAGTGAGGCTGCAAGGCAGTATAACATTTTATTTTGTCTAGGGAAAACTATTTAAAGAAAAGAAAAAAAAATTGCAGGAAACTATTTCACAGAAGAATTGTATTCTCAACTATGTGAGAATATATAAAGTACACGAAGAGTGACACCATTTAAAAATGATGGGGAAGCCTATGTTCACTAAAGAAATGAAAATAGTTACTTAATGAAATAATGAAGTAAATGATCTCAAAAATGGATCCTGTTACACGTTCTGACTTCATCCTTACATAATCTGAATTACTTAAAATCTCCCAAGATACTTCACATGATTACGTGCTTTAATATTTGATATGCACCATTATACTGCTCCTTGGAGTAATGTCATCTTGAATTTTGGTTAGTTCTATTCATAGTCTGCTTTCCATTTATTTTCTCCCACTGATAGCTAAAAAGATAACATGTTTCAGAATCTGAAACAAAATTTGCTAAATTCACATCATCATTTTCTCCATCCAAGGTGTTCTGTCCCTGATACCATCACTGAACTACTAGATTTGAACTACTAGATTTATATTTGACTTCGTCTTTGCCCTTTCCTCCCATTTAGTCCGTCTTCAATGTCTTGGAAGAGACAGGCCAGCCACTGGGAGGGTTTGGGTAGAAGCACTGGGTCAGAGGAGTGTCTGTCTCTCGGCTGCAAAGTTCTGCAGGACTACAAGAGCTAGGATAATCCCATGGGCTTTAGTAACCCAGAACAAGAAGTGTCTGATTCAGAGAAACTGCCCCTGAGCAGCACTACAGAGTGAAACACTCAAGGCAAGGCTCTAGGTATAAACAAGACGTGACGAGGGAGGTCATGGGTGATCCTAAGAAGCAGGGTGGTTGGGGCGCCTGGGTGGCTCAGTGGGTTAAAGCCTCTGCCTTCGGCTCAGGTCATGATCTCAAGGTCCTGGGATCGAGCCCCACATTGGGCTCTCTGCTCAGCGGGGAGCCTGCTTCCCCCTCTCTCTCTTCCTGACTCTCTGCCTACTTGTGACTCTGTCAAATAAATAAATTAAATCTCAAAAAAAAAAAAAAAAGCAGGGTGGTTGGGATGACTCAGCAGCCTTGAAAAGTCAAACTACTGAATTAGCAAACTGATCCCTCTGTTTAGAAGTCAAGAAGCTTCATGGGAGCCTGTCAGCAAAAGTCCAGACAAATGTCTTTCATTTGTCAGACGTTCATTTATTCAACAAGGGGAAATGGAACCATTATTTCCTAGTGCCTATTATGTGCCCTTTTCTCTTTAATTTTGTTATCCCCATTTTATAGATGAGCAAAGTGAGCCACAGAGCTTCTAGCAGTCTGCCCCAGCGTCACACACTAAATATGTTGTATGGTTGGAATGTGAATCCAGTTCTGTCACACAAATCTGTAATCTTTTTTGAGCATCTAATAAAACCAGGCTCTCTGAAAGGCGTCGAGGCAATAGACTACTTGTGTGAATTCAGAAAAGGGACACTGAAAAAGGTTGTGGAGAAGGAAGGCGATTAGCAGGACAAGGATTATGACAAGCCATTGTTCTTAATCTCAGAAGCAGAGACATTGGCTCATTAATTAATTATTTTTTTTTTAAGATTTATTTATTTGAGGGACGCCTGGGTGGCTCAGTGGGTTAAGCGGCTGCCTTCGGCTCAGGTCATGATCCCAGTGTCCTGGGATCGAGTCCCACATCGGGGTCCTTGCTCGGCGGGGAGCCTGCTTCTCCCTCTGCCTCTGCCTGCCACTCTGTCTGCCTGTGCTCGCTCCCTCTCTCTCCCTCTCTCTCTGACAAATAAATTAAAAAAAAAAAAAAAGATTTGTTTATTTGAGAGAGAGAATGAGTTGGGGGAGGAGCAGAGGGAGAGAATCCTCAGGCAGGCTCTGTGCAGAGTGCAGAGCCCAACACCGAGCTCAATCTCACAACCCATGAGACCATGACCTGAGCCAAAATCGAGAGTCGGACACGTTAAGCGACTGAGCCATCCAGGCATCCAAAGATTAATTCATTCTTTGATTCTCAGGGGCAAGAGTAAGGATGGGGAGAATGTTGGGAGAATCTAAGGAAGAGGGGCCAACCTGCAACTGAAAGAGATTAGACAGGAAAACCTCCTTGGGAAAGTGAACTACCTGGAGAAAAGGGAACTCTATGGGAATTGCAAAAGTGGTGTGGCTCAAAGGATTCTGGGAAGCAGAAACCATAGCTGAGTGTTAAACACCCAGCAAACTGACCAGTGCTCTGCAGAGAGCCAGCAGTTCCAGGATTAGAACCCTCAAAGCCTTCAGTGTGGGGTAGCCATGAGGAAAACAGTGAGGTGGGATTCAGAAAGGGCAGCACAGTTGTTTATGTCTCTGCGTGAGGATGCTGTGAATACATCTGTAGTTCGAGGTAGTCTAGAACCCTCAGCCCTCCATGTAGCAACACACTTAGGTCAGGGATGTGTTTAAGAGGAGGCCCATTACCTTCTCGAAGTATCTTTGAGTAGGAGTGCTTCTCTGGAATTTGATTATCTTTCCAGTAATTATGGGAAAGTGGGTGGGAGGAGGTAAGAATACATATTGATAACATCCTGTGAAATTTCCTGGGAGAAATTCATGATGCCAGATCTATAAAATATGCAAAATTCTTGTAAATTCTGGAAAGACTGTATTTAAATAGGAAATTAATGCTCATTCTGCCACGCTTTACTGAGCTTGTGTATGTGTGCACACACAGGAAGGTACCATAAAAAGGCCAATGAGCTTGTTTTCACTGATTAAGTCATAAACCCCTTGAGAATTTATTTCTGTTACATTTCCACAGTGTCCCACAGAGTGTGCACACAAACGTAGCTATATTTCACTTTATGCAATATCTTAGAAAAAAAAAATTTGTTCTCCATTGTGTCCTTGATGTAGAGTAACAAATCCAGAATCCACATGCATGATTCACGAGTTTCTGAACATGAATTCTGGCTCTTGTATCTGTTTCTGCGATATTTACAAACATCCCAAATGCCACCATATCAGAGTGATCATCATGAAATACTGGGCTGTTTATATCTTTCATTTCTACAGATGGCAAAATATGGACACACATTTGTACTAAAACTGCTTATAATAGATATTCAATAACTGCTTAATATTCAGTGTTTACTCCATTTCTTGATCTAATATTGGATTCAATACTGCCCTGTAGAAAGAAATTGACTTCAGCAATTGTCAAGTGTCCTTTTGATTAACTTTCCTTTACTACCATTTTGAAAAAAAAAATTGGTTTCAAAGTTCCAATTATCAAGAACTGCTAATAACTCCACTTTAAGATGAAGAGAAATGGATGAAATGATAGAGTTGGTACTAAACTGCTTGCCATCTATGTTTTAGGAATGACTAATGTCTGTCTCCAGTTTCACCTGGTCTTGCTCTAAGTAATACAGAGGAGGTAGTTTTTTTTTTTTAAGGTAATAAACAACAGGAAATATTTGCTCTAAATCAACATATACATAGTTCATGTGCTTGAGAAAAGCTCTAAAAGTAAATCAAACTTAACAGTCCCGAGGGGTCATGTAGAGACATGTTTTTTGTTGTTGTTGTTGTTTTGCTTTTTTACTTTTACAATGTTTGTAACATTCTTAACTAACATTTCTACTTTTTAAGCAACTGAAGCCATAAGGAGAACAGAATGCATGTACAATGCTCACTGTGGGAGTCCTGATCAAAGCTTGAGTATTGTATAGAAGACAGCGCCAATAATCTAGGATAAGGCTTCTAAGATAAGCATTTAAAATCCCATTAGAGGGGCGCCTGGGTGGCTCAGTGGGTTAGAGCCTCTGCCTTTGGCTCAGGTCATGATCCCAGGGTCTTGGGATTGAGCCCCGCATCAGGCTGTCTGCTCAGCAGGGAGCCTGCTTCCTCCTCTCTCTCTCTGCCTGCTTCTCTGTGATCTCTGTCAAATAAATAAATTTAAAATCCCATTAGAAATTTTCTAGAATGGTGACTTTGAGAAGGGAGAAATACATTTGAAAATACAGAAAATAAGGAAATACGCCTTCTTTGTGTGTGGGTGAATTTTTTGTTTGCTTACAGGGCAGCTGGGCGAGTGGGATGGGGAAAATATTACCTGCTGCCCGTCACAGAGCCTACCTACTGATTCATCTTTGTGGATGTGTGCAGGGCCTATTTTGGAAGACAGTCTACTTTTGTAGGAAAAACAACTGGTTTTTAGGGAGAGCCCTAGAAATGGTTGCAAATAAGATGAAAACTTTGCAGTAGCCATGGTAACTCTAGGATGGAGGCCGGTCACAAAACCACATAAATTTACACAAAATCTCAGCTAAAGAATCAGTATGATCCTTGAATTCAATTCACTGTGACATCAAGGCTCAAGAAAGATCTGCTGTCACTGGTAAAGACAGATACTATTCAATATTTTAAAATTCTCACAGTATATCAGCGTTTCATTTCTTTTTTTTTTTTTTTTAATTTAACAGCTTCTACCTCAAATTTTCCGGTGCAAAAATGGAATCAACATCCTTCAGGCTCTGAAAAAAAATTAGTACATTATTCTTTAAATGTTTCATTTCTTCCCCCAGTAAAAATACCATGGTAAAATAATATTACGGCTTTATTTAGGAGTCAGCAACAATTTATAAATATGTATGAGACACCTGGCCCATGCGATGTTGCCTGGGTTGGAAAGTCAAGATGAATATGACAGAGCTTCCAAAACTGAAAAGCTCTGACAGGTAAATAAGCATCACACAGCACCGCAATGAGAGCTGTCACAGTGCTATGCATACAGTGCTTCTCACGTAGCTATAGTGTCTACACTTGTGCACGAGAGAATTGAGAGAGGCTTTGCAGAGGAGGTGATGATTAAACTGAGCTGAACAATGAGAGCAGGTGTTTCAGATAAGACCGGGACAAAGGGAATTCCAAGCAGAGGGGGGAAAGTCACATGTAAGAGGCTTGGAGTAGTAAAAAGGCATGATATCAATGTAGGTCAATATGGGTAAATCAGATGTTTCAGGGTGGGAGTGATAAATTAGAATAGGCGGTGAAGTGTGCTTATGTAACGGGCCAAGAAGACAATGAGGTGCTCTCCAAACGTAGAATATACCTCCTTTAAGATGACTTTCCTTTCATTGCCTTATTTTCCTCCACTCTTACTGGGAATAATGTTAAGACCCACTACACAAGGTTGCAAAGCAAAGACTAAAAACACGAGACAAAAAGGTAAATTATTAGGGTGCCTGGGTGGCTCAGTGGGTTAAAGCCTCTGCCTTCGGCTCAGGTCATGATCTCAGGGCCTGGGATTGAGCCCCACATCGGGCTCTCTGCTCAGCGGGGAGCCTGCTTCCTCCTCTCTCTCTGCCTGCCTCTCGGCCTACTTGTGATCTCTCTCTGTCAAATAAATAAATAAAATATTTTTTTTAAAAAAGGTAAATTATTACACATGCTTAATTAAATGTAAGGGCAAATTAGTTCCATATTGAAAGGACAATTCCAAATTTACCAAAGACCTTTTAATTTCATCTTGAGGAAATCAAGCCTTACACTCTGCCATTACTGTAAAACCCTTCCTCATACATTACCTTACTACTACTTTCTCACAACAGTCCTGTAAGGTAAGCAGGGGATTCATCATTCCCATTTTACTTCAGAGGAAACAGTCCCCGAGGTTGATGTACACCGTTTCCACAACTAAACCATATCAGGGCTGGCCTTGAACCCGTATCTTCTGATCCGGTCTCATGTTCATCTTCACTACTCAGTGCCACTTCTCTTTATATAAAAAAAAATGTTTTTTCTTTAACCTTTTTAGTAATTTACAAAGACTGATTGCTCTTCAATGTTCGGAAGAGGGAAACCTCTTAGGACAGACCAGTTGCAATGCAGAGCAGAGGCAAATACCTTCTCTCTTGGCATTGTCCCATGGCTATCAGGCTATAGGAGTTATTGCCCAGAGGGCTGAATATAGGGTAGATACTGGCATGAAACAATTTCTCAGTTCCCTGGAATTTGAGATGACTAGGAAGTAGCTGTTACAGATGGCTTTGACTGCAAAGCCTAAATGAGGAAGAAAAGAGGAGATACCACGCATGACTGCGGATCAGGTGTTCCCACTGCTTGCTCCCGTCAGCAGAGTCACTTTGAGAAGGGAGTGCAGAGAGGAGAACAGCACTGATGCTTTGCTTAGAAAAGGTGACAAATGGAAGAGAAGAGACACCAGAAGGTGGGGCAGTAACCATATGCCATCCATAATTTCTCACATAAACAAATCAGTTATAGTCAAGATTTTGACTTCAACATCGTCAGTTTTATGTATGCATTTTGGTAAAATGGCTTGGTTTTGAATAGTGTATGTGGGGGTGGGAATGGTGGCTAAAAATTTGTGTCTGGAAATGTTATACAATGCTTGTTTAAAAAAATGTCCCTAATAATATTCCCCCTGCTTTTGGTAATCATGTGTAATAATCATATGACATGTGAGAAAGAAAATCATGTGTCATAAAACAAATATTTTATTTGGCCCAAGTTTTTATTTCATCAACTTAAAACCTCTCCAAAGTAAAATGATCCGCTGTTAAAAATCTGTCCACTAGATGGCTGTGTTGCCTTTATAAATGTCCTTTTTAATCAACTGAATAAAAAGAAAACTGAGAAAGTTTCTGGGAGTAATTACCCTTTTTGGAAAAATATCTATTCTTATGTGTGTGGAGGTTTGATAATTGTGTCTTTCTAAGGATTTGGAGAAGAGTCATTCAGTTTTTCTGTGAGTGAAATAATCAAACTTGAAGGGGATACTTTTAATCTCGGGAGGTGCACATAATTGCACCCATTTTTCCTTTTTGGTATCGAGAGAATGTTCTGGTAGTCCCCAGCCCCAAGTCATTTCACTTAGGAATAATTTAATCTTTACAAAAAAAGCATTATCCTATTAACTTTTCAGTTATCCTTTTCAATAATAAGTTGTTTGAAACTCTGATGTCTCTTGCTGGGATAATATGGAACTTAAGTCATACGTTCTTCTTTTTCTTTCTTTTTTTTTTTTTTTAAGATTTTATTTATTTATTTGACAGCGAGAGAGAAAGAGAGATCACAAGTAGGCAGAGAGGCAGGCAGAGGGAGAGGTTGGGAAGCAGGCTCCCTGCCGAGCAGAGCTCCTAAAGCCAGGCTCCATCCCAGGACCCTGAGACCTGAGACCATGACCTGAACCGAAGGCAGAGGCTTAACCCAATGAGCCACCCCGGTGTCCCTTCTCCTTTTTTTTTTTTTAAGATTTTATTTATTTATTTGGCAAAGACAGAGAGGCCGCAAGCAGGAGTAGCAGTAGTCAGGGAGATAGGGAGAAGCAGGCTCCCCTCCGAGCAGAGAGCCCAAGGATGGGCTCAATCCCAGGACGCTGGGATCATGACCTGAGCCGAAGGCAGACGCTTAACTGATTGAGCCACCCAGGCGCCCCATAAGTAATACATTCTTAAAACAAATTAATTTGACAAGGTTTCTATCTAGCAACAGACAAGAAAAAAAATTTTTTTTAAATTGAGAATTCTTTAAAAGAGCCATTTCGAGAATAGATTCTCCAAAAGATTTTCATTTCAGTTTGGGTTATATGTAAGCAATCATTTCGTTTTCTGATGCATGGAAACCTAAGACTAATCTCTTTATCTATTCATCCTCTCTTTGCTACCAATTTCTCTCTATACATGCTTCTGTTTGAAAGATGAGTTTCAAAGATTTCCTTTTTCCATTGGTATAACATTTTTATTTCAAACTCCAAGCCATGTATTTTAGTTCATCGACACATTTAATTTGATTTAGAAGGCCAACTGCTGACAAGTTATTACATAGTTAAAATCTGGATCCATTATGTAAAGCTTATTTTTAGTTCAATAACCAAAGTTTTTTATTTGGCATAAACAAGGTTTCTTCCGCACCCCCGCCCTTAAAGTTAAGTACAAGATTGAATATTTAGATGTACTTTATATAATATACACCAATCATCAGACTCTTCTATTTCAGTTCTCAGGTTGACTGAAATCCTATTTTAAGCTCTTCCTTCAACCCAATGTAATTTTTCCTGTAAGCCATAATTACGTTAGTTGATGCTTTTGTGGGAAAGCAAATATCTTGGATGTGAAAAGTCCAAATGGACTTCTATTTAGTTAGTAGACACTGTTATTAAAATGGCAAGTAGTCATCTAAGTCTTTAAATGCATCAGTTAAGTTGGAGCTCAAGCAGTTGATACTCAGAAAGACATCTGAAAGTTGGTAGGGCCACTTATCCTTCCCCCATACCTATATGTTCTAGTTCCTGGCTGTGTGAATATGTATGGAATGAAGCAGGAAGCATCCCTGAGAACAATAGGATGAAAGCAATAATCCGGATTTGTGGAGAAATTGAGCCCCAGAAGAGAATGAATGTACAGCCCTCTGGGAATCCTGTGGCAGTGTGGTCCGTGCTCTAGGAATGCTGAGTTGTCCCCATGCTGATGAACGGGACAATTGGAGAGAGAGGGCCAGGGACAGAGAATGTAGGAATGGGTTCTGTTACATTCACTGACAACATGGAAGCCTACAGTGGTCAAATCCTACACAATCAGGTAATTTCCTTTTAGCCTGAGCCTTGTGGGGGGTTGTGGGGCAGAAGTAATAACTATCAAGAAGGGATTATTCAGGACCCCTAGGATGTACTGAAACCTAAACTCACTGACTTATGTATATCATTAATTACGTCTTACAGATGGAGATACTGAGGCTCAGAAAGATTAAGTCACTTGCCAAATGTTTTATAGCTGGAGGTCATGAAGCAAGGACTCATTCAGGCCTAGTTCCAGTGTTGCTGTTTGTTTCTTCCCTACCCATGCTGTCTCTTGTAAGTAGGTTATTTAGATGAGGAAGATAGGTTAGAATTTGTATATAATCTTTAAATATGGCAAAACGAGATCAGTTTAGAATAAAACACATGGAATTATTATTCTGCTATTACTCAGAATGAGTTGATTAAAATGATCCTGTACTTTTAAATAATCTATGTTGCTTTATAGAAAAAAGTAGCAAGAGCAGGAATTTGCTTTTTACTTAGGAATCCATGCTCCCAGATGTAGGCTGATACATGGTATATTGGCATCTGAAACAAAGATACAAATTTTATCTTTTTAAAATTGGAAATTATAATATTTCTACAACCCAAGGAAGCAGACTTACCATACTTAATAATATCATAATAAATTTCATATTTGGAAGAACTGGATTTCATTGTTGTATCTGACAAGGAACAAGTACTACCTGAGTGATATCCTAAAATAGCAGGCATATTTCAATAGGTCTATTGCACCTTGACCTTGAAAAAGTGAGCCAGGCCTAAAAGAAATAATGCAAAGTTTTAATGAGAAGAAAAAAATTAAAAGTTAATATTATTTCAATCCGATATAATAACTACTACATTTTGTATATAGGGTAGGGGTAGCAAAAATGTCATAACTGTTTGCTTGGTATTATTATTGATTTGGGGAGGATGGAAGGGAAGTTCTTAAATATTATCCAGAGAGTTAATAAATTTGGCCTAGAATTTAAAGGGCTGAATTTCTTAATGTTTTAGAAATTGAATAATTTTATTTTGATTAAATCAAGAAGAGTACCCCAGCTTTCCTCAAATTGGACCTCACCCAAGATCAGGGTGCCTCACAGCTTTGAGGAGAGGTGCACTTATTTTCTCTGTGGGTGGCTTTTCTCTCTAAATTCTTCTTTCTTGTGCGCTTTATTTATTTTTAAGACTTGTTTATTTACTTGGGGGGGGTGGGGTAGAAGGAGAAGGAGAGACAGGATTCCGACGAGACTGTGCACTAAGTGTGGAGCCCAATGCGGGGCTTGATCTCACGACACTGAGGTCATGACCTGAGCCGAAACCAAGAGTTGGGTGACGCTCAGCTGACTGCACCAACCCAGGCACTCCTCCTTGTGCACTTGAAAGAGAAGCTTGATTCTCACAGAGCTCACTGAGAAGCTTCCAGCTGGCCATATGACAAGATGTTTTACAAGATATTCTTATCATGGTGGACCTCCCTGGTGTACTGGGAACTGGCAACATCAGTCATTCCCTTCTTTGTGAAGCTCCTCTCATGGCTTCTGTGCCAGGCCAGGACTGTGTTTTGCGTTACCTCTCAGACTATCTCCTTTGCTTTCCGTGTATAAGGCACTTGCACTGCTTTCTCTCTCAAGTTGGAATTTCCTGAGGTGTCGTCCTTAGCTCACAGGTCATTCCACAGCTAACTCTCCGGTACCTTAAACAGAGCAAGTCCAGCTTACCACCTGTCCTCCCCTAAACAACCTCCCATTGCTGTGTCCTCTCATTTGATGGGGCCACCATCAACCTGGCCATGGGAGCAAGCAACGAGGAGGTATCCTCCCTTCCTGTTTCTCATCTACTGCAAATTCTTGCCTGCACACCCAGCGGCTCTTGAATCGATAATGTCTCCTCTCACCATTGTTTTATTTGGGGCCCCCGACATCTCTCACCAAGGCTGTTACAAAATCTCCTAATATTCTCCTTGTTTTTTTGTCTTGTCCTCTCACATACTTTCCACGGCCTCCACAAGGATAGACTTAAACATACAATGGGCTCTGTCTCCTCCTTATGTATTAATCTTCAATCCCTTCTTATATCCAAAGCAGTGTGAAGCCCTAACTCCTTAATATGGCACTAAAGGCATTTTATTGCCTGTCACTGCCTATCTCTTCAGCCTTCTATGCTGTCCTTCTTATATCCCAGTTACACTAGATTTTAGTGCACTCTCCAGAACACTTGCCCCTCTCTACTATTAATTACTGCTAGTGCTACCAGTATACTAATATTCCCACCAACACACACACACACACACACACACATGGGACAATGAAGGAAGATGGTGCATAAGAAGAAATCTGATGTCTACTAGCATCACCTGCGACATAATTATACAAAGGCCTGAGAGAATATGCCTGTTATTTTTTAAAAATAATTTTTGTGACATGAATTTTTGTATTTTATAAATAGAAAATCCAAATTCAGTCATCCATTTAACACCATAGTATTGATTAAACACCTACTATGTGCCAAATAATATGTTATACGCCAACTGATTTTTGGCTACTTTCAAGTATAAAACTTTAGTATATGTTTACAGAAATGTTCAGTGCCAAGTGACCAATATGAACTTTTATGAATTTAACGATAAAATCCATTTAATAAACTTTAAGCTATTAACCCTTTAAAAAATACATGTTAAACAGAAAGAGAATCACTAATATGAAAACCAGTAGAGTGAACTGGGGTGTCAAACTGGCCCCCCTGTTTCAGCTTTATTCAGGGCAGCGGGAGGCATGGCAGTGCACATGAACAGCACTAGCTCATTGCCAAGGTCATCGTAGTCGTCTGCCACACCCTGGCCCATCCAGAGCCCTGTCCCAGAACACACTCCCAACCGTTATACCTACAAGTACCTTTCCTCCTATCAGCCTCTGGGCTTCTTTGCCAGAGTGAGGCTCCCACTCTGAGGATACTCCTTGTCTCTTTGGAACTCCCTTTCCAGGGCAAACACACTTCCTGTGATCTCAGCCTTCTGTAGCCCACATTCCCGCTCTGGCCCTACCTGGCACCCAGCTCTCTGACGGAGTCACTCAGGCAGGGCAAGGTGGGGGCTGGCATTCCTCTTCCACATTCTGTGAGGCTAATGTCATCTGACTTTCCCCTTTTCTGCCTCTCTGTATCCTCTTACAGCTTTGGGATTCCTTACCAGCCACCTCACACCCAGACCCTCCTTCTTACCCCCAACCTCAGGGGAATCATGTCACAGGTCCTCCAGCACCCAGCAGGACACTTCCTTGGTTCCTTACCGAATCAGCTGGCTGTGAGCTGCCTTTCCTTATAAACTGCCCCTTGTCTCTTTCTGACTTGAATTAATTTTAACTTTCTTTCTCCAGCCCTTCTCTGGCCCTTCTTTCTTCTTTCTATTCTTCTAATAGAAGAGAGCCCTTCTTTCTATTCTTCTAAATAAGTCTGAGCATAACATTTTCATCTATTATTTTGTTCTGTATACTTCCATCTTCCATTGATGATCTAAATACCCACCATGGGATACTCAAAAAACTTTAAAGTAAACACAGAGTCAAAAAGAGTGCCAATGGCATGCCTTCAATGGAAAAGGATCAAGGCATTCTAATTCTGGCAGTTTCCAGTAAATAGCCATCTGGTCATACATAATACGGACTTGGCAGAGACAGTGTGAATGCCAAGCTTTCTTGAGGGTGTCCTCTCTGGATTCAACAGCTTATTGAGAATTTATTCTGTCGATGCAGAGGCAGGGAGAATCTGGTGAAAGCCAACGAAGTACAACTGTACCAGGCAACAGGGGGCATTCAGTAAACTCTAATGAGAGAATTAACAAACGTGTGGCATTACAGAAAGTCCGTGGTCCTCATGTCCACTTTCTGATTTTGTGGCTATGCCCTGGGAAACTAAGGTTCATTTTAGTAGATGGGTTTTGATTGTCTGAGTTTTAGGTTTACGTAAGTCATAGAAACTATTGAGGAAATTCACCTATGCCATGGTGGGATGAGCTTCGAAACCACAGACTTGTTTGTAAGAGATACCTATGATGATCTGTTTCCAAGTACTTCGGAAGTCCTAGGCACATAACTTACTCTCTCTCGTGTGAGATGATCAAGTCTCTGAGCATGACAGGTAAAGTGTTTATCACTGGTGCCTCCTTGGGGTGCCTGGGTGGCCCAATCATTAAGCGTCTGCCTTTGGCTCAGGTCATGATCCCAGCGTCCTGGGTTCAAACTCCGCATCAGGCTCCTTGCAGGAAGCCTGCTTCTCCCTCTCCCATTCCCCCCTGCTTCTGTTCCCTCTCGCTGTGTCTTTCTGTCAAATAAATAAAATCTTTAAAAAAAAAACAACAACAACTAATGATTCACCTTGAGTGTGGTAGCAGATTTATTTCCAGGGGCTGGTTTCTTCACCATGGGGCAGACATGGATTTTGTTTTTCCTTTTGAAAAATAACCTCTGGCGTTTAAAGCATGCATCGTAGTATTTTCACTGGCAGATAGCTAAAGTGTGACAGCATCAGAGGATAAAACAGGACATGATTTTTGCACTGTTTTGAATTACTGAAACTGGGGTACTTGTTAAGAATGGGGGGGCAGCCGAAAGCATGTTTCTGAAGTGCTGAACCTTGACTTAGATCTGTCCTGTCAATAGGAACATTCTGGAGAGATGGGAACTGAAGTCTCTTGAGTTCTAATTTTTTATGGTTGAACATGGAAATCTGTCTTGCTTGATAGAACACCACCAGGAGCAACAAGGAATTAAAACAGGGATGGATTAGCACCTAGAGACTTCTTAGAGAAAGAAAACCATCTGGGTTATTTTAACATAAACTCTGATATTAGAAGACGGTTTGGGGGACAATTTGGAGGCTAGCTCTAAGCTTGACATAAATTTTGAAATCTCTACCTTTCCATCTCCTTCTTGAGGCACCTTGCTGTCGGGAGCCCACAGCAGTTTCTAATTTGCAATGCCCCATCACCTGTGTCATCTCAAGTGCACACGTCTGAATGGCCTTACTGCCCCCTACTATGCTGGAGATGGAGTTTGGTGGAGAGCCCACATCATTCAAGGATTTCATTCTCATCAAGAAAAGAGAAGTGAGTTAACTACCTCTGTTTGAATCTTGATGTCAAAGGGATATTAAATTTTCAACGTGGTAAAGCTGAACCTATAGACAAGTTGTCTTGACAAAATTCTCTGTCCTCCTGATCAGGAACAGCTTAGTTCCACGTACGGAAGGACTTGCAGATTTATACATGGTTCATTTTATGGCCCAAACTCAGACCTTTGTGATTCATTTCTGTTACACAGCTCACATGTTCTAAACCACATTCCCTTGTTTTCTCCTGTTGAAATGGAAGGCTGTAGGGAGAGAAGGGAAAGAGACTGATTTGGGGACAGAAGTGGTTCCTTGAAAGGGACAGAGAACAGATGGGCTTAACAAGTCATTATGGATAAAGTCCCAACTTTTTAGATGTTGGAAGGAAACTGTGGAAATACTTAGCAGTTTCATAATCTCTGTATCACCCCCCCCCCCAGAAAAAAAGCACAGTGGTAATTTTATTAAGACAGGAATAAGTTTAAATATGGGAGAGGAGCTGATGCTGAAATATGAAAGTGAAATGTAAATTTGAGGGAAATACTATGTTGCTGAGAAAACCTATAACATGTAAGGGTAGGGTGAGGCATTTGTATTTATTACTAGATGCAGAAATTTACTTTCTCAGCATTCTATTTCCTTAAAAGGAGGAGAAATCAGCTACGTGACAACTGTTCATTTTCACAAGTGACAGTGACTTCATATTTTGATTTCTAGTTTTATTTTGGTCCCCAAATTAACATTTTTTAGTGTTTCTTTCCGTTCTGCTCCTCTGACCTAGCCTGGAAAATTTGAAGAACATTTATTTCTTTTGTTTTTCCACTCTCATAAGGCTTTAAAATAGTTTTCTTAAACTCAAAATATAAAAACGATGGTATTTTCAAAGTACATGTATTGAGATTCTCATTTGCAATCAGATAACACAATTATAATTCATAGTTAAGGCAACTGAACTTTCATTTTTTTCAAGTTGTTTATATTTGAAATTACCTACGATTTATCACTTATGGAAGACTTATAAATTTATAGACTGTGTTTTATGGCTTAGACTCAGGCATCCATGAATCATTGCTAATAAACACAGTTCTTGACAGTGACATTTGAATCTAGTAGAGCCCTCATCCAGTGCACCAAATGTCTGAGCTCAAACTGGTGTCACTTTAGAGGTATAGAGAGTTAATGCAGCTTCCAAAAACTGTTTTGTTCTCCATCCACAGTCTGTGTTCTGTGACCATTTGATGCTCATGAGCTCATGTTGAATGTTTTGTTATTCAGTGTACACTTTATAAAAGCAAGTCTCACTAAATATATGTAGGAGAGGAAAAAAAACCAACAATAAAATTCACCAAATAGCTGTTTGACAGCAAATGAATGTAGTGCAACAAAACTTCAGTACTCTTATCTGTTCTGGTGTTATAATCCTGAAGCAAGTCAGCAATAAACTTTGGCAGGTAAATAAAATCATATACTGATTTCTGGAACATGCATAGTGCAAATGAGAAATAGAAATATAATCTTCAACACTGTAACAATATATTTGCGATGTCTTACAAAAAATCTAAAACAAAATAGCTTTCCTTTCTAAGATTAGTTTTTATATTATATCTCTAAGCATATCTTTAAAAAAATACATATATATATGTATATATATATAATTGCAAGCCAGCTCCTCTTTAAGGAGATTATATTTTTTCCAATATGAAGTGTTCTATAACCCAGTGAGCTAATGCGAGAGAGAGTGAGAGAGAGAAAGAGTGACCATGGGAAGGAGGGAGTGCAGGGTGGGGGCGCAGAGGGACAGGGATAGAGAACTCCAACTGGACTCTATGCTAAGTGCAGAGCCTGATGCAGGGCTCAGTCTCACGACCCTGAGATCACGACCTGAGCTGAAACCAGGCGTACGACACTTAACTGACCGTGCCACCCAGGTGCCCCCCAGTGACCTAATTCTTAAATGCATACTATGTGTCAGGCACTGTTTTCAGCTTGTATGTGTTTTATTTCATTTATTATTTACAACAACCTTATGAAGTAGGGATTCTTATTACTGTATTTTGACATATGAGGAATTTGAGGACATTAAGTAACTTGTTGAAAGTCAGACAGTGATGATGAGGCCAAGACTTGAGCTCAGGCAGTCTGACTTCCAACCCACCATATTAAGTCGCTACACTTCACTCCATGGATTCAGACCAGAGGTAGATGATCTCTTTAGCAGTGATATATGAAAAAATATATACAATTTTATTGACATATTTCCCCCATTTGAAATAGTTAAGGCTTAAAAAGGAAAGAAAAGGAATCCCTTATGACTTTCCTTAACAAAAAATCATCATCTGAGAGAAAATTTTGATATGTATAAAAACTAAACCTTCCAAATGACTAAAATGTCTGATGGTTTTCTGGAAGTGAAGTTTCCTAGAAGGGACAGAGCTTGTTCAACACCAAGGTTACCACTAGAGCATGATAAGTCTCTATATTGGCCACAATGATAGAATATTATGCCACCATCTCATACCAATAACCTCAGGAGAGGGTAAAGATCATATACAAGAAGACGATTCAGGCATTTGGGCCTTTCTTCAGAGCTTTGACCTAAATCAGGGAGATCCAGAAGACCATGACTAATCTAGAAGATCCACTTGTGAACTGGATCTTCAAGGACCCCAAAACTTACGGTTCTATGGAAATTTCCATTAAGTCTAGCATCCCCCTGGGAGATCTCATGTTAGGACTCTTGGTCTTGCTGATTTTCTTATTGGAAGGCACGTGGGGAATTTGGAACTGGAGCAGGTTTTCTGAGGTGCCTGAATCATGGACATTTAGTACTAGACTGGAGTCAGCTTGTCTAACTTCATCATTTTGCCAAAAAGCAGAGTTTAAAACTTTGGATGATGTCACAGAGCCTGTCAGGGATAAAATCACAAAGGAAAGCAGGCTCTCTGGCTCTTAAAATCTGGAGATTTTAGTTGACTGACTTGGCCTTCATACCGGTCAAAGCCCCTGGCCTTTTAGACCTGTGGACATGGGTTTGTGGCACTCTTTCTCTGTCCTCTATCAGGAGTCCGTGGCTGAGCATGCCACTCTGATTCACAGTTTTGTGACTCTGTGACAGAATGATCAGCATCCCGAGAAACAGCACATGGCTAAAACACAACATTGACTATGATGTACAGGACTGCTAGATGTTATCTTAATGTTCTTGTACCTTCTGGAACATTGGAGAATTTTGTTTAGGGTTAAACAAGTCTCTAACCATAATCTTATTTTTACCCATCTCTTTAAGAAATGTGGATGGAGAAAAACAGGATAAAAAATAAGTTTTCGGGACACCTGGGTGGCTCAGTTGGTTAAGCGGCTGCCTTCGGCTCAGGTCATGATCCCGGTATCCTGGGATCGAGTCCCACATTGGGCTCCTTGCTTGGCAGGAAGCCTGCTTCTCCCTCTGCCTCTGCCTGCCACTCTGTCTGCCTGTGCTCGCTCGCTCTCTCTCTCTGACAAATAAATAAAATCTTAAAAAAAATAAGTTTTCACTGTTTGCCTTTCTCTCAATTTAAATGTAGATTCTGGGGAAATATTCTATTTCCAGGGACGGTCTCCAATAATTCTTACTTGTAAGAGAGGAAAGGGAGACAGACTGAGAAGTTTCCAGGATCCCAAGAACAAAGCTGCAAATTCATTCTAGTTAGTCCCCGGCTAGTGCAGGGGTGGGGTCCTACTCAGAGAGCCACATACCAGGAGCAACTACAGCAACAGCACCAGCAGAAGCAACACGTGTTGTTGGGTCTCTGGTTTCCGGGCCCTTGAGACACAGCAGGTGTTCCTTCATTTTGTGTCTGCTGTCTTTTTCGCATTTCAGCTACTTTCGGACCCAACTGGCTGAAAGAAAAGAGAAAACAGAAGGTATGAAAAAATTAAAAGAAAGATACATTGCCTCTCCTGAAGGGAGCACAGTTTAATTGGGATGGGAGATAAATGAAGGTTAAAAAAAAAAAAAAGAAATTGAATAAGCTCTAGTAGTCAAATGAAAAATTCTCAAGAAAAAATTTTTAGGAGACTATCTTAAAAACTTTCCAACTTTTGGAAAATATTATAAAACTTTGTCAAAAGCAAAATAAACCCGGATAGAGCATAGGTTATTTTCTCAAGTGGGAAAATGGGATATCTTCAAAATGTTAATTGTCCCAAATTATTCTATAAATTCAATATGACTGCAATAAAAATTCTAATTGAATCATTCATGGAAATCTATAAAGGGATTCTAAAGTTTATGTGGAGGACTAAAAGGACAGAAATAAAACAAGATATTTCTGGAAACAAGAACAAGTGGGGATATCTTATCAATAATAGGGAACAATAATAATTATGACAGTATGTCATTGGCATGGGAATACATAAATAGATCAGTAGAAGGAATTTGTATTGAGCTGAGACACAGACTCAGGCATATATGCAATCATGGCTTAAATTAGAGGACACTTCCATTATCACTTAGAAAAAGAATTCAATACATGGTGTTGATACAATTAGATTTATACATGAAAAAAATTACACCTCTAAGCTGTAACACACGAACAAATAAACTTCAGACAAATTAGGGGTAGATGTTACAAACAATTCTAAAACTCTGGCAAGAAAATATAGAAAAATGCTTTTACAGTTTCAGGGCAGGAAAAGGATTTCTTATGAGAGTAAGTCAAAAAGGAAAATATTATTAAATAATAATAAAATAAAGTGAAAAATGAAAACCAGACTAGAAGATACAAAGGATTATTATCTGTAAGATAGAAGTAACATATCACAATTGAAAAATGCAAATTACCTAATAGACAAGCGGGCAAAGGAGATGGGCGGGCAGTTTACAGAAAAGAAAATATAAATGCCCCAAGTTAGATTAATAAATTCTCAAAACATGTACTCAGAAAAATTTGAATAAAACAATTATTCCATAACCAATTTCCCCCAGTTAAAAAGTCACAGGGCACCAATTTTGAGAGAGGATGTGGGTAAACAAAAAGCTCTCATACCATCATTTTGAAGAATACTATTGGCTACATAACAATGTAGCTAACAAATTTCACTCTCATATTTATACACTGGAGAAACTTTCACATATGCATACACTAATGTATGAGGAGACATTAATGACAGTATTTTTAATAACTTAACTGGAAAACAATCCATATTTTCCTCTTTTCAGGAATGAATAAAAATGGGGATTTCATTATATGATGATATACACAAACAACACTTAAAATGAATAACTTATCTATAGGATTCAAAGAGGAGATCGTAAAATAACACTGAGTGGAAAAATAGCTGTAAAATATTAAATATAACTTGTAGTATTAACGTAATCTTCATAAGTATGCAAAACAATATCTCTTATTAATTTTCAGATAATATGTATAGTAAAGTGATAAAAACATGAACTTGATCCATGACCTTGGATGCTTCTGGGGGATAATGATGGGAATATGATTGGAAAAGAGGGGATTTTGGGACACCTGGGCGGCTCAGTTGGTTAAGCGGCTGCCTTCGGCTCAGGTCATGATCCCAGAGTCCTGGGATCAAGTCCCACATCGGGCTCCTTGCTCGGCAGGGAGCCTGCTTCTCCCTCTGCCTCTGCCTGCCACTCTGCCTGTGCTCGCTCTCTCTCTCTCCCTCTCTCTCTGACAAATAAATAAATTAAAAAAAAAAAAGAAAAGAAGGGATTTTTAACTTTATCTGATCATTTCTTTTACAAAAACCTACAACAATAATAAAATATTAATATTTTTTAAATTGGAGTATTGCACAAAGGAGTATTTGATTATCTTTTGTACTTATCTATATTTTTTCTTCAGAGCCCCCCCCAAACATACATAAATACACATACATAAATACAAAAGGCTTTATACCAGACAGAGGTCCTTATCTTTATCTTATCCTGGAAGTTTGCAGAATGATTCAATCACCTTCTTGAGAATTGAAGACCTTCATTTTCTCAC
Organism: Mellivora capensis; assembly: GCA_004024625.1. NCBI lineage: Eukaryota > Metazoa > Chordata > Mammalia > Carnivora > Mustelidae > Mellivora > Mellivora capensis. The sequence continues at coordinate 116,125 of PISX010003702.1, forward strand.
TGCTAACTATCCGATTTTGGAAAATTCATAGAGAAATGCCATGCTGCATGCAATGTTGTGGTTTAAAACCATTGAAAAGGAGTTCAAATAGTCTATGAGATTTGCAGGACTTTTCACTGTTTTTTAAATCCTTTGGCTCATTAGAAAAAAAAATCACAGGCAAATACCTTGTGTTTTTCTGAGGTAACTGTGTATGCTGTGCCATAAACATTTTCCTTCTGTCAATTAAAAATAAAAACAACAACTCACTGATTTCTCTTGTGTAAGTGCCCATACCATTTGGAGCAGGTTGCCTGTTTTTCGGACTGATCTGTGTGTGTCCCTGAATACCAGCGGTTCAGTGTTTATATTTGGTATTATATCAACTGTGTTTGGAGTCTACACTTCTCCTGGGCTGCCTGACATACAACTATATTTAAGAAAAACAGTCTGTTGTCATATTTTGCCACATAGTTGCACTGTCCAAAGAATAACACACATAGAGGGGAGGAAGAGCTATCTAGAGAGCTACTTAGTGACTGCCCTCTCTCTGGGTGAACAGGCATGGGGAATGGTGACTATTCACATATTGGAATCCTTACTTGCATCTACTTCTTGTGTGTCCCTCTAAGCAGTGGGGCTCATGATAATTCACTGGGGTTTATCTGTAAATACAGAAGGGAAAATTTGTATAACTCTTCTAGTTTTCCTAGAGGTAACTGATTCTAGTTTTAAGCAAAACAGATTTTGTTAATGTCACAAAAGAAAAAAGGAAAAAAAAACGTTTTGCAAAAGGGTGTATAACCAAGGACTAAAACTCAAACAGTTTTGAGTAGGTGAAGGCCAGCTTTTTCTTTCCTCCAGTCAAACTCCCTAGGGAAACAGACTGTCAAGAAACTATTTAATTTCACAGGGTAGAGGGGAATGAGGCAGGGGAAATTGGTTTCTCCTGTGCAGAGAAGTACATACCTTTGCACGAAATTAGGACTTCAGACTCTGAGCTCTGTGGCCTTGGAAGGGCCCCATGACCCAGGGACACAGCAGGGCTGGGAGCATGTATAGTGGCATCCCAGACTGCTCTTCTCACACGGGCCACCTTGGAAAACATGTCATTTAGTTCCTCTAGTGAGGTGTTGGGAAAGCTCTTATGAATAAAGATTAATCCTTGAGCATCATCATTTCCCCCCCTCAAAGCTTCGGTAAATTTATTAGCAAGGTAAAACCATAAATCTGAGGTAGTGATGAGGGAGGGCTTATTTGTTGCTTGGGGGCATTATTTGTATCTTCCAAGAAGTAAAAAGGATGTTTGATCTCATTTCCACCTGATCACAGTTTCACTCCATGTTGCTTTTTTCCCTTTTCAAGAGTCACATACAATCATCAAAACCATCTTTGCACAACAAGGAGTAAAAATCAACAAGTGGGACTACGTCCAACTATAAAAGCTTCTGCATAGCTACAGAAATCATCACCAAAATGAAAAGGTAACCTGCAGAATGGGAGAAAATATTTGCAACCATGTGTCTGGTAGAGGGCTTGCAAAATATTGCAAAATATATAAAGATATATAAAGATCTCATGAGACTCAACAACAACAACAACAAAATCCAGTAAACCAAAACAAAACAAAACAAAATGGACAGAGGCACTGAATAGGCATTTTTCCGAAGAAGACACTCAAATGGCCAGCAGGTACATGGAAAGATACTTAACATCACTAATTATCAGGGAAATGCAAATCTAAACCACAAGGAGATAACACCTCACACCTGTTAGATGCTCTATTAACAAAAAGTCAAGAAATAACAAGTATTGTTGAGCATGTGGAGAAAAGGGAATAGTCATGCACTCTTGGTGGGGATATAAATTGAGTTAGCCACTATGGAAGTTTTTGAAGTATGGATGTTCTTCAAAAAATTAAAAATAGAATTGCCATCTGATCCAGCAATCGCACTTCTGGGTATATGTCCAAATAACATAAAACAGGATACAGAAAAGATACCTGAACTTCTATGTTCACTGCAGTTGCATTATTCATGCTACCCAAGATACGGAAACCAAACCAAGTGTTTGTCAGTGGATGATGGATAAAGATGTAGGGTGTGTGTGTGTGTGTGTGTGTGTGTGTATGTGTATGTAAAAACGAATATAATGATATTCCATTCATATATATTCCATACATATATGTATATATGTATGTAAAATGAAATATTATCCAGCCATGAGAAAGAAGGAAATCTTGCCATTTGTAACAACATGGATGGACCTTGAAAGCAACATGCTAAGTGAGATAAGGCAGACAGAGAAAGACAAATCTTGTTTGCTGTCACTTTTATGTGGAATCTAAAAAAGCAGAACTTGTACAAACAGTGGTTCAGGAGCTAGTGGTGGAGGAACTGGGGAGATGCTGGTCAAAGGGTACAAACTTGCAGTTAGAACATGAGGAAGTTCTAGAGATCATAGCATTGTGCTTATAGTTAACAATACCATATTATATACTTCAAAGTTGCTAAGAGACTAGACCTTAAATATTCTCACCGCAAAGAGGAAATGATAATTATGTGACATGATGGAGGTGTTAGGTAATGCTACAATCATATTGCAATATATAAATGTATCAAACCAACACTTGTACAGTTTACACTTACACAATGTTATATGTTACTTATATCTATCTCAACTGGAAAAGTATCTTTACAGTTTGAGCAATGAACAAAAAAACAAGATGAAATTTAAAAAGATAAATATAGGGATATGAGCTTGGATAAAAGAAAAACTTTGTGAGATGAGGATGGGAGAAACGTGGCATACAAGGAGCATATGAAAAATTCTAGGTGATTTACTGCACAATAAATTCAGTATCAGTCAATAGTACAGTGTAAACAAAATAGTTAATGAAAACTTAGAACACATTAATAGAAGCATGTTTTCTAAAGCTGGTGATGGGTCTTCTCTTGGCTGGTTAAATGGTTGGTTAGTTTTGTTCACCGCAAGTTAAGAAAGAAATTGAAATACATTCAGAAGATTAGGAGAGGAATTTAAAAAAAAAAACCTCAAAATTGTCTCATAAGAATACTACTTTTAGAACAAAGGTGTTTGCTCTAATGAAGAAAAACCAGACAATCCAAATCATACTCTTCTAATATTTGAAATGATGTCATGTAGGAGAGAATATAGATCTGCTTTGTACGATCCCAAATGTTAGAAGGTGGATTGACGAATAGAAGCAATGAAGACTCTTCCTTCCATATATGGAAAGTCTGTCTGATACGTAGATGAGACCTTCACTTACCTTTGAGGTTTGTGTCAAGACAAGTATTCTTGAGCATTCAAATGGAGGCTTGGCAACACTTTGAAAGAGGGTGATGTACAGAGGCCTCCATTTACATGGGTGGTTAGACTGAGAAAATATCTTTTTTTTTTTTTTTTTAAAGGAAGCTCCATGTCCGGCGTGGAGCCCAACATGGGGCTTGGACTCATAACCTTGAGATCAAGACCTGAGCTGAGGTCATAGGTCAAGCCACTTAACGGACTGAACCACTCGGGCACCTGAGAATGAGAAAATATCTTAGATCTGAGGTTACTGTTCTGGAATGGGCTACCCAAGCTAACCACCCTCTTCAAAATACAGTTGGGAGGGAGAGGAGAACCCCTGTTTTTAACAGTTTCTGCACTTTTATCGATCATATTGCCAGTTCTCGAGCATTGACTAGTATGATTCTTCATCTCTTTTGTTTATATAGTTTCCCAATAGAACTGTAAAACTCTTAAGAAGCAGAGAAAGAAAAAAATATATCTATTGGCTTTCGTAGAATCTAGCAGTAATTTCTGCCAATAGTAGATACATGATAAATGTTGAGTATTGTGACAGTGAATATGGCAGATTCCTCAGATTATTAAAAAAAAATCTACTTTCCCAAGGCAGAAACTTCAAATTTTTACAAAGAACTCTTATAGCTCTAGGACATACTGTCAAGTTTGAACAGTGCTCTTTATCCTTTCGCAAAGTGTCCCTTTGGGATTGATAACAATAGAACACCTCAGTACATCGTTATTACTGTAAAGGTCAAATGGATTGAATATGTAAAATTCTTGGAACAAATTTTTATACATGGAGTAAGCACTCAGTAAGTGGCAGCCCTCTTAGGAAAACACCGGCGAGAACTGTTCATGTTCCCAGAAAGCTGGTGTGGTACAATGTTCTGAGGCTACAGATGTTGAAGATTTCCATCACTATCTTCTTGCTGAGAGATCATTTCTCCCAGGGTTGTCAAGTTTTTGTATCCGTTGGGTAGAATCTTCCCATCTCAGGACTCCACACAAAGGCTTACTCAGTGAAGAAAGAAGACTAATAGTTTGGTTTTTCATTTCATCCCTAACACTGTAATTTTTATCACATGTAAATGAACTGAGTCTCAAGTGACTCATGGTACCCACAATCAACTCCTTATCCAACAATCAAACTTCATTATAATTGCAGCATCTTCTCATGTTTAGTGAAAGCATTCGGTTTTGCCTATAGTTGTTGATTTAGTGTTTAGCCCCAAAAAGGTATTTGCTAAATAAGCCAAATTTGTGAGGCCTTCTTTAGCACTAGGGTGGACAAGGAAGCAATTCACTATGTATGGATTTTTATTCCTGGTTGTGATGTGTTTTCATTATGAAGGAAAACAACTTACTCCTCAATTTAAAATTTCTGATAACTACTTTGCTTCACCTAAGCCAGCATTTATCTATGTGACAGAACGAGTTTTCAATGTCATTTCCCATCTCATGACATGTTGATCTGAAAAGATTTGTATCCAAACTAGTTTTTGCTTTTTGGGGGGGGCTTAAGGGACTTGTGTGTGTGTGTGTGTGTGCGCGCGCTGTTTTCAAAAATACCATTTAATGATTACATTAAAATTACGAGGAATTCGAGAAGTCATCTCTGTGTACTCAGAGTGATTACACGTCAGGATGTGATTCTGGTCAATACTTCGGGGGGTTAGTTCTGGCTCCATCAGTAAATATGTCCCTGTTTCTTTTCTTAGGTGATATATAGAAAGCTTGCTAAAATGTCACATTATGTTGAGTCTGCAATTCTCTCTCCATGATATAATATTTTCATATGTATTTAAAAGTATATAAATATATATAAGATTAAATATATCATCACTGCTGTGTCCTCTTTAACCTTTAAAGAACAGAATCAGATCGGTGTCCGTTCCTCTTCTTCTCGCTCCTATGCATCTATGGGACACATCTGAAAGTGTTATTTGACAGGACGATTTGGTAAGGGCTCTCGTACAGCGTTGATGCTAGTTTCTGGGCTCAGAACACTCAGCCATTTTTATTCCACAGAACATCACAATTTCTACTCTGATGATTCTGCTCTTTTATCAACTTTCCACTTTCCTCTTTTGACTATGCTTTCTAGAGTGTAGTGGCTTGGAGGAGGTGAGATCTGGACTGAAATCCCAGGGGTCTGCCTTGTCCTGGCCAGGTGGCAGTGAGTATGTTTTATTTAACTTCTGCCGTTGTTTGTAAAATGGGGGAATGGTATTCACTTCACTCAGTAATTGTAAGGAAGGGAAAGCATATTTATTGCTATTATCATCACTAACCTTAGCAGTGTGCCAAGGGAACAGCACTCACTCATCTGTAATCATAACCACGATACTTGTTCTTATTATAATCATAATTTTATGATGGGTTTTTTAAATATAACTGCAAGGGTGACAGGTGGGCTTGGTAATTGCCAAGGTTCTCGTATGCAGAGTTAAAAACCAGGCCTTTGCTATTCACAGTGCGGTCCCTGGATCAGCAGCATCATACCCCTCCTCCCCACGGAAGGTTGTTAGAAATGAGGATCTCAAGCCCCATCTCAGATTTACTAGATTTGACTTTACATTTTAACAAGATTCCCTGATGATCCTTGTAACCAGTAAGGCCCGAAAAGCTCTGGATCAGGCCACGCTAAGTTGTGAACTTGGGGCATTGTGATTGGTGTGTAAAGGTGATAGACCCATGAGTCGGAAAGACGTGGTATGTTCTCGTTAAACACAAAGTGGAAGGAAAAATCACAAAGAGCTTGTTGAAATATTACCCCTTCATGATCATCTCACTTACCATGCCCTCTACCCTCTACCCATTTGGGCAGAAGTAAGTACTGCCCTCTCAGTGTTGACCCAGTATTGTGCACCTAGCATGTGAGTTGTAATTTGTGCACAAGCCTGTTACATTACTGGGCTCTGACATCCTAAAGACTTTCTTTTGTGGTATCACTAGCACCTCACAGAGGTGCTTTCTCCTGGCGGTCTCAACCAGACCAGCCTAGGGGAAAGCACCTAGCAACGCTTGACCTTGATCTCCAATTTCATATTGTTTTATAGTTTTGCCATTTGTGAGCTTTTCCTACAGGAGCATGGGCTCTTTGAGGGCAGAAGCTGGGTCATTCATCTTGGTAATTCTGATACACATAAAGGAGTAATTATGTGTCTCAATTAAGCTCCCACCAAGAACTGAAATTTTGTGAGATGGAGCAAGTATTTCATTCCACCTAGAACCATCTCTCTCTCTGTTTTGGTCAGAAAAAAAGTTAATTTAATGAGGAGAAATATCTCTCATAAACTTTATCCATGTTTTTTCTTCTTAAGATGTTGGTATCTACCACTGTCTGTATATTCTGGAATCTAATATCAGCCAGTATTTAATTTTACACATAAATTTAAAAATCAGTGATTTCAGTGTTAACATCATCATGATCGTGGTGAAAAGCACCGTATGTTCCAGGAACTTCATCACAATGAATAAGCTTGAGAACCAGCGAGCTCTGACAATGTGTGTTAAAGAAGCGAAACAAGATAAAGAGAAGGTGTCTTTCTAGCATAGGTGTGTAGACAGAGAGGGTCCCCAAGAGAAGTTAGATCTTCTCAGTTTATATGAAGAAGAAGGTCATTCAATTACTTGGCAATAGCAGAAAGTCTAAAATACCAATACAGATGAAGGAGAGCTTTAAAAAACAAAAACAAAACAAAAACTTACTCTTAACCTGACTTATTCAGGCTTGGCTTTAGTTTAGAATAGCAGCATTAACTTAAGGTAAGTGTTTTAGAAATGGGACAAAATCTTTGCCATAAACACTGCACGGTGACAATGAGAATCCTTAGCACGGCCGTTACTTTCCTTGTGCCATTCTGGACAACACCATCGATTAATACGGAATCATCCCGTGTTGACTTAGGGAAGTATTGACAGCACTTTCATCTATGTGACATACTCGTTTTGGGAATCACTGAATTGCTCTTCAGAGAGCGGACATGCTTATTACTTCAACTCACATAAAAAAGATAAGCAAGTTAAAGGGGCGCCTGGGTGGCTCAGTTGGTTGAGCATCTGCTTTGGGCTCAGGTCCTGATCTCAGGGTCCTGGGCTGGAGCCCGTGTGTTGAGCTTCTGCTCATCCGGAAGTCGGCTTCTCCCTCTCCCTCTGCTCCCCCCCCCCCCAGGGCGCGCATGCTCTCTCTCTTGTTCAGATGAATAAATAGAATCTTAAAAAAAAAAAAAGATAAGCAAGATAACATAAGGAAAGAAAAACAAACAAACTGTAAACGGAAAAAAAATCAGTAGAGAAAACAAAATCACATTTGAAAAGGGTATGCCAGAAGCTGTTTCTCCTAATTGTAATTATTCATATAATTATTTAGGATGGTAACACAACAGGGATAATTGTTATGGAAATCAATCAATGTCTATCTAAGCATATTAAATGGGGATAAAGAGATTAATACTATGTGGAAGCATCACCAGAAGAAAACTAAAACACAAAGTATATCCCATTTATGTTTGTGTTTCACATAATATCCCTAAATACAATTCAATTCTTTCTCTACAACCAAGCCAATGTTAAGTTACTCTGATTCTCTCTGGTACTTCCTGAAACTTCCTATATTGAAGAGCAGCTTCACTCTGCCACCTCCTCAGATATACTCAGCAAATGAGGTAATCTACTATCTATTCATTCCAAAGCTGCATTCCATATATATTATCTCACACTAACAGACATTTATTAAAAAACAGAAGAACATTTAACGATACAATCCAATAACCAGGAAACTTTTTCAAAAGCCCGCGTGTGTTCTACTCAAGGTAAAAATCCCTTGAAGAGGATTCATGGTCCCCTTTCCCTATAGCACTTTTTTGACACTTTTTCATCAAGACAGTTACTTCCCTTCACTCTGCCTTCAACATAGGCACGTTCAGCAAACCGGTCCTGTTAGAAAATTCATACCACCTCACCTCAGTTTCCTTGTTTTTTTTTTTTTAATGAATCACCAAACTCCAGGAAGTACACAAGTGATGGAATCAATTCAGTCAGCACTCTTCACTCACACAGCAAAACATGTTTACTCATTCCAGGAAGAGTGGGCAGCAGTTACTAGAAAAACTTAGCATGATGAGGGAAGAAAGGCTCTCCCAGAAGCCCCTGACACAGCTGTTCCCAGCCTCCCACTAAGTGCCCTCTGAAAAGCAGAAAAGAGAAGTAGTAAAGTGACAGGTTTTATTTTATTTTTTGGTAGAGAGGGTGGTGGAGAAGCACAATTATTCTCCATCCTCATATATCCACAAAAGAGCACTGGTAATGAAAGGAAATTCATTGGTTTGGTTTTTAGCAAAGAACAGCTCTGGGGGAAGAAGCAGATATTAGCAGTAATATCCAGAACATAATCAGGTAAAATGGACATGGTAGATATCTATTTCAAAGTTCTAGGGTTGTCGTACAAATATCAAATGATGACCCTATACAAAGAGCTATGTGTATATACATATGTATGGTACTGCACGTATATACCTACATGTATGTATATATACACATTGTATGGTATACATGTGGTTTATACGGTATGTGTGTGCATGTATATGTGGAGAGAGAGAGAAACGAAGCACAGTCTTGGGCAGAGAGTAAGTACTCAATCATCGTTAGCTATTCACACTGCCATAACACTGTCATAATTCCTACTTCACCTCTGACCCACTGCCATCCCACTAATCCTCTGGATTAACAGAGTGACTCTCACTTATCCATAGTGAAGGACTAGGGTTTTTTGTTTGTTTTGTTCTTTTTAATGTTAACAGAGGTTACTCTTTCCTCCCTCTCTCCCTCCTTCCCTTCTTTCTACCCTCTTTCTTTCCTTTCTATTAAGTAAGCTCTAGGCTCCATGTGGGGCTTGTGCATGCTCTACCAACTGAGCCAGCCAGGCGCCCCTGATTTGTTTTTTGTTTTTAAATTTCTAATCAGCCATGGAACAATATTTTGGTCAAATACAATAAAAACAAATAATAAAACGGGGAAAATGTAATATAAAGCACCAATTAGTTTTTACTATTATATTTAATAGACATGTAATTACTCTGTCAAATTTGCTCTAAACATTCCTAAAAGCTTACTCTCGACTGCATTATTTACTTTGCCATGGACCAATAACAAAAGTTTTGCACATCAGCACAGGAATCACATGCGATCACACATTGAGTAGCAATGTCCTAACTTTTAATTGCCTGTACCTGATGTCAGAATGAGCACTGTAAGGAGAATATACTCTATTGCAGCAGTTGAAAATTCAAATTAAAGCTCTATCTTTTACTTTGTGAGCAAGTGACCTAACCGTTTTGAGCTCTAGCACATGCAATTATGAAGTCAGGATAGTAACATTACCTAATAATTCACCAAAATGTGTGAGATTAAATGAAAAGATCCCTGTAATGAGCACAGTGCTGGGCACAGGGTGAGTTCTCAATTTACGGTAATTACACTGATTTGTCCTTTCTATATGAATATTTTGAAGAGAAAGGTACTGTCGAGTCACTGTATGTATTTTCAGTATCTAAGGCCATGCCCACCGTCATTAGCTGCCCAGTTAATGCTGATGGTAATGATTTGTCATGTAGGGACGGAAATATTAGGATACTTGGAGAGTGAAAAAATATAAACAATTCACATGCTGTTGTTGGAAAAAAACGCTACTGTATTGCTCTATTCCACATAAATCATAAACCATTAAAATACAAAAAAAACCCCACACTGCAGTTATTATGGTCTTAGCAAAAGTCAGCCTCACGAAATAGGGCTTCTGACACTGTGTTACTGAGTTACAGAGAAATGGATCATATAATTAAATAGAAGTGGGATGCAGATAATTATCTTAAAAAAATTTAGACTATCCTTTTGAGAGCAGTTTTAGGTTTACAACAGAACTGAGAGGGAGGTACAGAGATTTCCCATATACCCTCCACACATGCGTATCTTCCCCACTATCATCATTCACCAGAATGGTGAGTTTAACACTGACACATCATAATCACCAAAGCCCACTGTTCACTCTTAGTGTTGATCATTTCATGGATTTGGACAATGGGTAATGACATGTATCCATCGTAATATTGTAAGAGAATTTCCATCACCCTAGAAATCCTCTGTGCTTTGCCCATTCATCCCTCCCCTTGCTCCCCGCGTCTGGCAACCACTCTTCTTTTCATTGTCCCCATAGTTCTGCCTCTTGCAGAATGTTTTATAGTGCAAACCATACAGCCTTCTTTCACTTAGTGGTACGCATCTGAGGTTCCTCCATGTCTTTTCATGGCTCGATAGCTCATTTCTTTTTAGAGCTGAATAATATTCCATTGTCTGGATGTATCACGGTTTAGTTATACATTCATCTCCTGAAGGACATCTCAGTTGCTTCCCAGTTTTGACAACTATGAATAAAGCTACTATAAACATCGTATGTAGGTTTTTATGTCAATACAAATTTTCAGCTCTTTTGGGTAGATACCAAGGAGTGTGATTGCTGAATCATATGGTAAGAATATGTTTAGTTTTGTCAAACTGTCTTCCAAAGTGTCTGGGCCATTACAACTCTGTCACACTTTTTTTTTTTTTTTTTGAGCAGTTTTTACGTAGGTTCTCATGCAGCCCTTCAAAACAAACCTGTGAGGTAGGTATTACCACTTTATATATAGGGCAGCTGAGACCAGAGAGATTAGTCCCTGGTATCCAGCTAATGCCCAGTACAGGTTTAAACTTAAGCCTGCCTATCTCCAAAGTCTATGATTCTTCTTTCTTTGTTAATAATCCCTAAGCAATGTGCTCTGGCACAGATTTCTAGGGCAAAGCTCTGATAGGATCCAAGAAGTGATCGGAACCTGAGGTAACAGCCCTCATATAAATCTCTCTGCTGGGCAATGGGCATATATCCCAGATGCTCCAGAAGGCTAGATAGCTCAGTCCATCCACGATGCATGTTTCTGTCAATCTTTTGTGATTGTCTACACTTCTGCTTTTTTTTTTTCCACAGTAACTTGAAATTATCAGAGTTAAATTATTTTATTCAGTGAAGAGGCCTATAAAAGTCAGCATCTATTTAAATACCTGTTGGAGATACTTGTTCCTTATAGAAATAAATTTATAATACTTGGTTTTGATTTCATATGAACTGTGAAATATCTGATACAAAATTAAAAATGTAAAGATCATGATTTGCAATTGAAGGTTTACAAATCCAGAAAATCACTGAACATGCATATGTACAGCTCATATCGTCTCAAGATGGTGTCATGTTCTTCATTTAATGACCCATCAGTTTTCATTAAGTTGGTTTGCCGTGGAAGTTTGTAGGTTGGTCTGCAATAAGAGGGTATCCCCTTCAACATAAATATATCTACATCTCCCAAGGGGCTTCTAAAATATTTCTGAGGGCAACTGGGTGGCTCAGTCCATAAAGTTTCTGCCTTTGACTAATGTCATGATCCTGGAGTCCCAGGATTCAGCCCAGCATCCGGCTCCCTGCTCAGGAGGGGAGTCTGCTTCTCCCACTAGCTCTTCTCCTCACCCCCGCTTGAGCTCTCTCTCTCTCTCAAATAAATAAGTAAAATCTTTTTTAAAAAAGTCAAAATAGGGGCACCTGATGGCTCAGTCATTAAATGTCTGCCTTCGGCTCAGGTCATGATCCCAGAATCCTGGGATTGAGGCCCCATCGGGCTCCCTGTTCGGAGGGATGCCTGCTTTTTCCCTTCCCATTCCCCCTTTGTTGTGTTCCCTCTCTTGCTACGTCTCTGGCAAATACATAAATAAAATCTTTAAAAAATAATAATAAATAAAATAAAACATTTCAGAAAACAACATAAATGTTATTTCACAACAATTACCACAAAGAAAGGTGTCCCTCATTTCCTGTGCAACCACTGATTCTGCTCAACCCTCTCTTCCAGTTCTCTTCCTCTTTAAGTCCTGTCCAGAAGAGACAGTTCCTGGCTCTTCATCCAAACAGGCTTGTTCCACTTGAGAAAGTGTTATTAGCATCTGCTACTTTTCCAGCCTTATCTTGAGTGCCACAGGCATGCCTGTGACAGTCTGAGGGTATTCTGTGAAATTTTCAGAGAGGGTTTAGCAGTCAGTGTCCCAGGAGGTAACTGATGGCACAGTCAGGTTTAAAAAATGTTTAATAACGGGTTGTTTAAAAAGGGTGTGGGGAAAAAAAATAGTAGGGAGATCCTAAGGGACAAGGTAGCACTCTGGAGAACAGGTGAGAGGTATAAGTAATAGAGGTGATGTTATGGTTCCTTCAGATAGGTGCAAGGAAAGAAAATGGTTATGAGGAGACTGGGACAAAAAGGTTTATGTGGGAAGAGGCCTTCCGACCAAAGCTGTGATCTGAGGTAGATCAAGAGAAGCAGGCAGTTCAGGTGACTTTGCAGATAGTAAATATCCCAACCATCACCTCTGCCTTCCCTTTAACCTCTTGCCATGCTCCATATCAGCCAAACTCTTCAACTGAGGCCATATTGGTAAGTCTCCTGGGACACAGGAAGCTACAGAAGGGAGGGGAATACTTTAGAGGGACCAATGGTGGCAATCCACCATTGATGGCTGCTCTGCTGGTCCATGTTCATGTGTGTTCTGTGATGATGAAATGTATCACAAGGCGTTCAGTTCAATGATCCTTACTGAATGTTGTTAAGTATGTCATCCAGACCTAAATTAAGGTAGAAATGAAACACAGACCTACCTCAAGAGGTGAGTTAGAATTCAGATGTATCTTAAGACTATTAAGATAGTATTTCTTGTCACTCTTAAAATACAAAAAGAAGGAATTTTTCCCCAACATTTAAAAACATCCTTGAGGAGGAACCAAACCTTACTATTCCTAAGAAAAGAGCTATCCCTAATTTAGAATACAAATTTACACCATCTTGCATTTCCAAATGAATAGTGTTTTCTGTGGCTCCTTGGATAACAACTGACTGCAGTTCATTTACACACGAGTCAGCACAACTCGAAGTCAGCAGTGGTCTGTTGATCCCAAGTCAGGGTTTCTGAGTTTTAACAGGCAGACAAATTCAATTCCACCTGAGTAGTATTCCTCCTAATAATCCATGCCCTTCATTTTGTTTGGCTCTGCATCTCTTGTTTTAACTAGTCACCTAAAATAGGTTATATAGAACACTACTCACTCTTAACAGCTTCCTCACTACCAAAGTCCCTGTCAAAGCTTAATGGATGTCAGAAATATCTGGAATTCTCTAGTTAACATATTGAAATGACTATGGAGTAAAATGGAAAAAAAAAAGTTTATTTTATAAAAGTTTTTTATTTTATAAAAGTTAAATAAAAATGGGCAGGAAAAAGGCTGCCTTCCCAGTTCCCAGGCATACAGATATTACAAACAGAATACAGTTTGTCAGAAATTCCTCCTTAGGCTTAGTAAATTGGATGTTGTCTACAATCTATGGTCTCACCATTAACTGGGTTGGTGATATTTTAAAAAGGATTTGGTATGTACAACAGTCCATGGTTGGTATCCAAGATAGACTGTTTATTGGTTGGTTGATTGTTTGACTTTCATATGGAAACCTCAGTTTGAGAAAGGAACTAAAATCCATTCTTTGAGTTTTCCTTTTGAGCTACACTATTAAGAGGGAAGAAGCTTGAGGAGGCAGGGGCCATCATCCACTCTTGTATTAGTGCAATTCAGCATGAAACCATGAGCTGTCCTGCCCTGGTTGCTGATCAGAATAGAGAGCAAAATTGGGCTGATTATGTCAACAGCATGAATTTACAAAACGGTGAATAAGTAACAATATAAATAAATTAATTCATACATTCTATTCTGTGCTGTATTTTAAAATTATTTGCATAGGTCAAGAAAACAAAACCAAAAACCATTTACATAGCTCACATTAGGTAACCCAGCTTTAAATAAACCAGAAATAATTTGATTCCTTGTTTTGCAAAATTCCATCCTTCTTTGTCATTCACAGGTAAACTTAGTTCAATATTGATACTACTATTTATAGACCAAAAAAAGGAAATTAAGTACAGAATAAAAGTGAAAAGGGTTCTTTTAAGTGGCATTATAAGCAATGCATCGTTATTTAGAAAGAGGTAATGTTCATTGAATCTTCCAACTATATAACAGAATATACTCTAAATATATTACAAACATAGATGCAAACATTGAAAATATACAAGTATTACAAGACAACATGGGTGAACTCATTTATAATCTGGGAGAAGGGAAAATCTTGCAAGCCATGATCAAATTTTAGAAGAAATAAGACTTTGCATGGCAAGAAACAAAACAGAAATAACACAACCATAAGCATAATCAATAGACAAAGGCTAAACTAGAAGAGTTTTTTTTTTTTTTAATTTATAGCTTAGAGGGTTAATTTCCACAGGAAGAAGCAACTAGGACAACGGAATACTTAGGGAACAAATACCAAGAGGTGTGAGGACTCTCAGAGATTATTTTGTCTGGGCATGGTTAAAATTTGCCGATCTAAAGAGCTCTTTTAAACAGAAGAAAAGACCAAAAACTTACTGAAAAGTGGACAAAAGATGTATCTAGATGGTTTACTAGAAAAGAAGTATATAATTGCTCTTTAATGTAAGAAGATATAAATAAATACAAATTCTATTACACCCGCATACTTTGATCTAGCCAAGCTCACTTCCAAGAATCTACCAAGAAGATTCATCTCTGTAAATATGAAATTGCACATACACATGGCTATACATTAAAATGTAATTTACAGTAATAAAAGATGGGAAATGACCAAAATGTCCCTAAATGTGGGGGCTAGCTAACTAAAATAATTCATCAAGTCAACGAAGAAAGAGAGAAGACAAACTGCCAATATCAAGATTGAAAAAAGGGATATCATGACAGATACTATAAATATGAAAATGAGGGAATTCCATCAACAACTTTATGCCAATGATGGACAGCTTAGGTCAAATGCACTATTTCCTTGACTGACATAAGAACAAGAAACAGAAAATCTAAATGTTCTTGTAATTATGAAAGCAGAGAATTCATAACTTTAAAACTTTTCCCCCAAATAAGTGTCAAATAGTTGCTTAATCCACTCACATATTTAAAGAAGAAATTTTGCTTTCTTAATCGTAGTTTGACTTTGTTCTGGCAGGCCAGTAAGCTACTTGCAGATAGGCATGATCTATTGAAGGCCCCTTTGCAAGCTTTGCTAGTGGGTCTAGAATAGCCCTGACTCCAAGCCCAGTTCAGCTCTCCTACTAAGGCCTGACCCCGCCAGGGTCCCCACCAGATGCACCAGCTGATTACTGTGGACTGTCCATCCACTCTGGCTAGTTGGAGCCAGAGTGGCCTCCTGCCTAACTGCTAAGCCTTGGGAGCTGTTTCTTGCTACTCTTGCCTCCTTCTTAACTTGATTTTGTGGAATTTTACCTTATGCATTCATGGCCTAGTACCTAGCAAAAACTCAAGAAGACCCTACGCACGCAGGTTTCTGCAGTTTTTTGGTTTTTTTTTTAATTTTTCTTTAAAAGATTTTATTTATTTATTTGACAGACAGAGATCACAAGTAGGCAGAGAGGCAGACAGAGAGAGGAGGAAGCAGGCTCCCCATGGAGCAGAGAGCCTGATGTGGGGCTCAATCCCAGGACCCTGAGATCATGACCTGAGCCAAAGGCAGAGGCTTTAACCCACTGAGCCACCCAGGCACACCTAGATTAAGTAATTTTATCACTGCAACAAGACAACTTCTTGAGGAAGAGAAGTTAATAGATACTTTTTGGGAGAGAAATGAGCTCTGGTAGGGAATTCGAATTTTAAATTGGAATAATATATTTTTTTTCCTTTAATGGTGTTTTTTTTATTTTTAAAAACTTTTTAATAAACATATAATGTATTTTTATGGTTTCTGCAGTTTTTTATCTGAAAACTTCCCTCCTCTCTAGACTCTTCCCTACAAATTCCAGTCTCCACCTCCTCCAAGATAAGACTGTATCGCTAATTAAATGTTTTATCTGAATTCCGGTAGTGAGGAAATATTTTGTCTTATTTACAACAATCAATGAATATCTCATGAAGCTAAGAACGCTAGTTTTCTTCTTCAGTTTTTAGGGCACAGATTAAAGAGTAGTTATTATAGCTTTCATCACAGATTTTTAAAAAGTGTCTTTTTTAAAATGCTGAAACAGGTTAAGGTCAATGGCACAGTCAGATTTATGGGAGACAAACATCTTTTTTTTTTTAATATTTTATTTTTTTATTTCTTTTCAGCGTAACAGAGTTCATAGTTTTACACCACACCCAGTGCTCCATGCAATGCGTGCCCTCCACAATACCCACCACCTGGCTCCCCCAACCTCCCACCCCCCGCCCCTTCAAAACCCTCAGGTTGTTTTTCAGAGTCCATAGTCTCTCATAACCAATGTAGATTCTGTTAGTGGGAAGAGAGTGAGGCATGTTTGCTGGATGGACAGCTGTGGCCTCTGCCACAGGAGAATTTCAAAGAGATCCATAGGCTACCTGAACTCCC